>BLKR01005356.1:0-82608 GCA_011170035.1 Teleogryllus occipitalis
CTTGCCGGAAAATAGCCTATTCTGAGACAACTGTTGAAGATGGCAGTTAAGTAAGCAATGGAATGTGGAGGTAATTGTTTTAGAACTATGTTGGGGATACCGTCTATTCCTGGAGAAGATTTGTTTTTTGTATTCTTAATTATTTGTTTGACATTAGCGGAAGAGATATAACTAATTGGTGATGGAGCTGTATGGAATGGGGATCTTACAAATTCCTCTACCACGTTTTGGAAATTCAAATCAGTAGAAGTATTGGGATAAAAAGCATCTTTGAAATGGTTGGCAAGCATTTCTAATTTGTCTACTTCCGAGTAAGCGATTTCAGAGTTGGCTGATAATGGGGGGATTGTTTGGTTGGGGTGGGAGAAATGACGACAGAGTTTCCACAAAGTATTGGAGTTTTTATCAATATTTTGAAGAAGGTTTTGGAAGTTCTGATAGCGAAACTTACTTAACTCTTCGTGAACTTTCTGCGTCATCTGATTTAACGCGGTTTTTAATTGGGGTAGCCGGAGAGTTTGCCATTGTCGTCTTATATATCGCTTATGTCTAATAAGATTCAGGATGTTGGGTGGAAGCGGATTTGATGGGGGGTGCCTCTGGTGGTTGTAATTGGGTGTAGCCGTACTTATTGCCGTGCAGATGGTGTTGCCGAAGAAGAAAATAGCTGAATCGACTTGATCTGGGGTTTTTAAGAAAGGTGGTATGGGGGTGGATGTCGAAAGATACTCTTCGAATAGTTTCCAATTGATATTCTTATGGATACGTTGATTGGGGTGATTAGATAATACGAGATTAGCATCGCAGGATAGAAGCACCGGGCAGTGATCCGAGTTTGATTCTGCTAGAACTGATTGAAATAACGGTTTCTTAAAATTTTTGCAAACTGCAATATCTAGGATATCCGGAAGGATGCGGCGATTATACGGATAATGTGATGGTTCCGGTGGAGCAGAGATAATTAAATTATTATTGATAGCATATCTGAGTAAGAAATTTCCATTCGGGGTGCATGTTCTGCATCCCCATGCGGAATGTTTGGCGTTGAAATCGCCTATGGCTATGGTTGTAGTTGGGTTAGAAAACAGAGTATTAAGGTGTGTTTGTTTCAGGGGGATATTAGGAGGCTTATATACTGCAGTTAATGTAATTGGCGTATCGTGTGACTGATGTAGCGCTATTGATATATTTTCAAGTCCTGGGGTGATAAACGGTGGCAGAGGATCGTGTCGAATCCGTTTTTTAATGAAAATAGCTACTCCTCCTGCTGCAGTTCGAGAAGGTCGGTCGGATCTGTACGTCAAGTAACCCGGAACATTAACCTTATCTTTGGATGTGAGGTGCGTTTCGGTGATGAAAGCAATATCTATATTATAATTATTTAGAAGATATTTTATAAAATTGATTTTGGGGATGATTCAGTTTATATTCCAGTTTAGGAGAGTGAGAGACGAAAATTTATTTTGGGACATTTTCTTGATTATTTTGAGTATTATGGATCTGGGACAAATATGGATGTGAAGCAAGAGCTAATTGAATTTGGTTGTTGATTATGGGAATGAGGGCTTTGATTACCTGGTTTATTATTTCTGAAATTATGTCAGGATGTAGAGAGGTGCTATGGTGGGAGGGGGGAAGTGGGTGTGCAGAGTTTGTTGATGGGTATTGTGAATAAGATGGAAAAATATTTTGTTGAGGAGGCGGGGGAGGGGGAATGTTTTGTGGAGCTGAGGAGGAACGTAATGTTGTGGAGGGATTCTAGACTGACGATAGTTGGTACTAGCAAGAAGTGGGGGAAATGAGGCGGGGGGAGGGGGAGGGAAACTGTTAGCTGCCTGTGAATAAAGATAGTTAGATGAACTTCTTTTCATGAATGCTACTTGTCGTCTTTGGAAATATTCACATTTGCGTGACGATGCTAGATGAGCTTGGTTACAGTTAACGCAAGTGGGATTAAGTTGGGGGTTTAAGTTGCATTTACCCGGTTCATGGGAGTTAGCGCATCTTACACATTTGGAAGTTTTTTTACAGTAATTTTTAGTATGTCCGAAGTCCTGACATCTTTTGCATCTCACAATAAATGCATTACGGCGTCTGAGTTCTACTGAAACCACGGCACTGAAAAGTCTATTGATGCTAAATAGTTTTTCAAAGGTTGATCTGTCATTCATTAAAACTGCACATAATGGCATGGGAGATTTATCAAATCTTAACAAGCGGGTTACTTTGACGTTCAGAATGTCAACCTTGCTAAGTTCTTCAGTAATTTCATCTTCTTCGTAATCAATCGGCACTCCACGAATAACTGCACTAAAGGTGTTAGCTGAAGGGTCTTTGAACGTGTGATATTGACACTTATTCTGATCTAGAAAGTGAATTGTTTTTCTGAAATCTTCTATTGAATTAAGAATAGTTTTAACAGAATTTCCTTTTATTTGAGTGACAAAGTTTTCTCCTATCTCGGAGGTTAATTTACTGATGAGTTCTTTATAGTTTGTAATTTCGTGGATGAATATTGGAGGTGGCTTTTTGATCACAGGCTCTTTTGGGTGAGACGAAATTTGGGGATTTTCCTCGCGGTCGTCGTCAGTCAGAGGCCCGAGCGGGGCAAATCTGTTATTTAAAGGTAGATCCATTACGCCGGGGAGAGAATTGGCCTTGCGTTTGGCGCCGGTTACCTGGAGGTTGTCACTGCTGCGTTTCCTCGGGTCTGACCTTAGTACTTGAATGTTGTTGTTGGCGGTTGAGTTCTGATAGAGTTGATGGTGATACATTGCAGAGACATCAGGGAAGGGATGCCCCCCTAGGGGGGCCTGGATTTGAGCACTATGTAGCACTGTGACAACTTTTGAGCACTAGTAGAAATAACCACTGCACTGAATAAGTTTGGTTATGCACGAGTTGACAGAGACTGACTGTTCGTCGCGCAGTTGTGCAAGCCCCTCTGCGGTCGGCGCAGGAACGACACTGAGTAAAGAAACTTCGATCGTCGGCGCTAGTTGAGCTGTACGGTGCGGAGCGATCCGCACAGCACGACAGTCGACGAGAGAATGAACTAAATTACTAGTAGTCAGTACTAAATTACTACTAGAAAACTTGCACAACTATAATTTGATAGTTATTACTCTTGGACAAATATCCTCCGCGAATACTAAAATGTTAAATATTAATTATTTTCGTTTTTTGAGGAAGTAAGGTAATTTTCGGTATTTCAAACCATCAACAGATTAATTTTTCTGAAGAAAATTAGAAAAACTATTCTTTGCTACCAACAAGAATAAAAATTGAAATATTTAAATTTCACAAAATGCACATTTAATTCATTTTTACTCTTAATCAGGCATGTTTGTAAATATGATAGCGCATGTTCGCGTGCATGATGTACCTCTTGATAGTAATAGTGCATGCATATTTTGTCGGGGAGTCAACATGAAAAAATTTTAAGTTTTCACATTTTTAGATTTTAGTTTTATTTAATTATTTGTTTTCCTGACCAAATTGATATATACATATAATGGCATTGTCTATTGTAGTACATGTTTTTATGGCTTTGTTTAAATGTCTGCACCTGTCAAAATGGCTACTGAGTTTGACATGCAAAACTTTAATCAGGTATTACTCCGGAATTAATGCATCTAGAAGGCTGCGGTTTGATTTACACTGTTCAGAAAGTTTTATTTCATAGGCTGTATGCACTGTCATTTGCTTCTTGTGATTTGTGTGTCAGCCTTCATACTGCGAAAAACTGCGAAAAACCTGTTTTTCTTAGGCAAGATGAGAATCACAAAAGCACAACGGACTGCAGAAATGTCCACAAAAGAGGCAAGATCTATCTAGAGAAGAAGAATTTTAATGAAAAATGAAGAGAAGTATTATTTTCTAAGCTATGGTGCAGGATGTCACTAGATAAATCAACCACGTACAGGTAATTTTTGCTTTGTCTAACTTTAAGGCTCGTTTCTGAAAAACAACAGTTTTTGGTAGGAATGTCCTTTTTCTCAGAATCTGTTTAACCAATGGCATTGGAATTTTTACAGAAGATTGAAAAATAAACAATGAAGGTCCTGTAGTTGATTTATTAGTGTAAGTGAAATGATCTCAAAGCTATACTAAGATCTAATCAATTTTTGTATAAAACGTTTTACATATATATTTTTCTTAATAAAACTTTTAATCATTACACAAATGTTATATATCTACTACAGGAAGTGTATAAAGTATTGTTTTATTCTTGTACCACATTTCAAGACAGTATTTTGAATACTTCCTGAGAAAAAGGAACATGAAGATAGTCAATTTAACAAAGGCAACATAGGACTCGTTAACTCCCCTTCATTAGAAGAAACGAGAAAATGGGAAAACACATTTCGTCCGCTGGAAGAGAAAGTGTTGCACTGTGCGGCGTCAGTGAAGCCAGCAATTATCGAAAGGGCGCCGCCGGGGCCTCCGCGCAGAGACACCCAGGAATGCCACCCTGGGCTGCTCCCTATCCCGCAGCCGCCCCCACCGCACCTCCGCCCCAACCCCCGCGCACTAATTTTAATTCGCGAAAGGGGCACGCTCTGCGAAATAGATTTATGCGATTTCTCGGGTGGGAAATAGAATTGCCGCGCAGCTATGGAGTGTGCTTTTCTATTCGACGACACGAGCACTGGCGTCTTCCTTACATCACGTGAGAAATAAATGCGCAGAAAACAAACATACAAACTGTATTCATGCATTTCAAATCCGCGGATCGGATTCTCTTCCTTCTATACGTAAACGATATGCCCTCGACGATTAGAAACGGAAGAACACTTCTCTTCGCGGATTATACAAACATTCTTTTCAATAAAGAAACCGTATGTGGTACAATATCAGATTTACAAATTGATTCTGTAATAACAAATTAAAAGTAAATGAAAAGAAAACAATTTCAATGCAGTTTTCAATTTCAAATAAACAATTCTGCACTCCATTGAAAATGAACAGTGTATCATTGACTGATGTTAAGGTAACAAATTTTTAGGCCTCACAAATGGATCGTCTATTTAAATGAATTGAACACAAAATTAAGTTCATTTTGTTACGCGTTCAGAATTCTTGCAAATTCAGTCAGCCTTCATACTGCTTGTTGTGTATGTTTCGGAAATGTTCATTCCCACCTGAGATATGCCATAATGTAGAGAAATGCATTTTATAGCTCCCAGAAGTTCAGATTACGAAAAAGAATTGTACGAATAGTCAGCAAATCCCACCCATATGATTCTTGTAAGCCTCTCTTTATTAATCTAGGAATTTTACCATTACTTTGTCTGTTGATTTACGAATTAGTGGTGTTTGTCAAAAATGACTTGCTTAAGGGCTGGAATACATTTTCAAAAAACGCAGATGTCAATAACTATAACACTGGACATAGTAATCATATCAGTTTATAGTATGAACATATTACTACAAATGGTTCACATACAATACATGTACATTATTTTACAATACTTTGCCAGATGACATTAAACGATTAAATTCAAAAGAAAAGTTTAATCCCCAAGTAAAATCGTTTGTGCTGCATAACTGTTTCTATACAATTAGAGACTATGCATCAAAAGGAAAGTAACATGAATTATAACTGATATTGAATGTATTATTTACCATTTGGACTGTATAATTCTAAACAACCTGTAACAAGTATTGTACTGCAGCCTCCGGGTCAATGACCGCCATTTCGATCAGGTTTTTCGTCCAGTTTCCCTGATCCATTGAGCAAATGCTGAGATGGCCCCTTGTTTTGCTTCTGGCCATAACTATAACTTCATTCTCTGTATATATGTGTATAAACAACCTGTAACGAGTATTGTACTGCAACTTCTGGGTCAATGACATCCATCTCGATCAAGTTTCTCGTCCAGTTTCCTTGATCCCTTGAGCAAATACTGGGATGGACCCTTCGTTTTGCTTCTGGACATAAATTTAACTTCATTATATGTGCACGACTTCTAGAAATCAGTGGGAAATATTGTTATTCAAATTATCGTTCTCCATGTTGTGGAGCCAGTCAATATCATTCCGTGACAAAGGACATGAAGAGGGATAAGAGCGCAAATATATTGCTAATTTAAACATTGAAAATAAATTTTGTTATATAGGAGCGAATATTTTGTTAACAATCCTTGCAAAAAACGCTCATTTTCTTTCTTGATTAAAAATTCAAGAAGTATAAGTATATAGTAATATGGATCAGAGAATTATGGAAACGTGCACAGAATTGACTTTTCCTCGCAGCCCGTCACACATAGTTTTTAACTGTTTTGACGTAAATAAATAAATGTTTTTTTCACGATGACCTCTTGACATACGAGCGTGTTTCTTGTGAGCACAAAATAATTATGCACAAATATCTGTATGCAATTTCTGCTCTCGGTAGTTTCTACCGAGAAGAGATTCACACCTTGAAAATATTTCTTTGACACTTATCAACATTACTAGAACTAACCCGTGAAAAATGACGGGACGAAATTAATTTCCGTTATTCATAATTCATTAAAAAGAATTTAACAAATAAATTTTCATTAAAACAAAGTTAATTCTTTTAATACTGATTTCTACTATTTTATTTCAAAATTTATTTTATTATAAGCATTTGGTTTTTAAACTTGGATACAAGGGATCGCAAAGCGATTTTAGGGAGACACTGAATAGATCAACAGGTGAAATCTATATAATTAAAACTTAATCGTCGAAATGTATGAAAGAGCATAACTTTCGCGGCAGGACGCAATTTTGGATGTTTACCTAATTAGGCAGAAAGGACGACGCCGGCATCGATAGGCCAATTCTGTTACTACGCTCCGCAAAGTCTCAGAGGTAAGCGAAGTCGAGAATCGCGGATTTGTGGTTGGGTGACCGGCTAGGAACCCCGGGATCTAACGGCGTGGAGCCCCTAACCGAAGGGATAAAAGGCACTGATTGACCGTGACGAGACTTGACAATGATGATAACAGAAGATTACTCGATGACAGGCGCTCAACGCCCAACAAGGATTAAGAGACGCGTTGCGTCAACGACGCAATAAATTTTTAAAAAAACTTTTCATAACTTGTGAAGTTATTGATGAAATTAATGATCACTAGGGAACGGATTTTCATGTAAATACATATTTTTGCAGAAAAAAGATACCCGCATCTGACAAACTTTTGAGACATTCTGAATTTACAAGACATTGTGAATGAATTAAAACCATTTTGTTTCACATACTTTTACATATTTTGTTATTATTACATATTTTCACAAATTTTATCTAAAATACCTATTATAATAATAACATATTTATTACACATTTAATTACATTTTAAACTTTTGAAACAGAACATTTCACTTGGCAATAAATGTTACTAGAATTATCTTTCTTAGAAAGCAGTGTAATAGTACCGCGCTTCTGTGACCTGCGGAACTTCGCCATGAATTGTAAAACTCACCCTCCTGCCTCCCTGCTTCTTGGAATCAAGGATGAGCCGGTATTCCTGAGGCAGACGTAATTTCAATCACGACCTTGCTCATGTTTCTCAGAGCAAATGCGTAACTCTCTCGAGAACTGACAAATACTTTTTAAATATCATTGTCTTATCGCGTTAAAGGATTGGGGGGGTCCCTTTAATCCCCCTGCCCCTCCCGGATCCATCACTGACTACACGATAATACTTTTCACCTGAGCACCGGCTACTCGTAAACATTGCACATACAGCGAGCGCTTTTTATTTCAAATAAAACTCTTGTGTAGTGGAAACAACTGTACAATTAAGTTTGTAGAGGTAGAGCTTTCTTTCAGCCGCTCTGAATCCATGTTAAAATCTGATTGACGACGTTATTCACTCGGAAAATTCTTGTATATACCCATTTTAAATACTAGAATTAATTTTTATTTAACATATTCTGTAGTTTTTCTTACATATATTAAAAAAAGGTATGTACATATTTTGCTTTTTGTATTACAATAAATTCCGTTCCCCAGTGATCACAAAGCGGTTCTTTTTAGACTTAGTTGAAAATATTTCAAGGAAAGGTATTACGATAGGAAAAAAAGTACGTCAGTACGCAGTCAGAACGCAAATGTAGAAGGGCTTCAAGGGTTTTTTGGGAACAATATAACCGCTTTCTGAGAGCAGATCTTTCTGCTGGTATGGAAGAAATGTGGTGCGCGTTCAAAGATATTATAGACGAAGCTTTGCAGAAATTTGTACCATGCAAAATTCTAAAAAATATTCCAGAATACTACAATAAAAATTATGCGAATGAAGAGGATAACGAGAAAGACATTTAAAATCATAAAACGCAGTAGCGAGCACATAAATATTTTTCGAAATTGTTCAAAAGAATTGGAGCGAGAAAAGAAAATTGCTAAGACGCCTATTTAAAGAATACTCTAAACGGGAAGGGAAATAACTGGACAGGATTTTATAAATATGTTTGTATGAGAAAAGGAAATAAAGAGGATATCTCAGTGGTTCGTGAAAATGGAAACACGCTCATCACAGACGATCGGAGACAAGCTAATGCATTTAACAGGGATTTCAGTTTGGTTTTGAAAAGCAATACGAACCATCCACTAATTCACAGGTCTTTGGTTACAAATCAATTTAATATTGATGTAAACGTTCTACGGAAACGGTAAAGTATATGAAATTAGTGTAAAGAACAATTTTCGTCACTTTCTGAATCACAGTTCATTTTGAATTAATATATAGTGTCTATTTCATTATAAACTGGCATATTTGAATTCCCTGCGCCATTGTAGAAATGCGAACTGTTTCTTTCTCATATATTTGTGATTTTGTAGATCCTTCGTCAAGGCCTGAATGTTTCGACCAAAAAGAAAATGATCTCCTCAGGGAACTTAATCTCTTCAAAACCGCCTCTGAATTGCTCGCCTCCTAATTCAAAGAAAAGTATTTTCTTCTACCTGGGACAAATACATTTTTTCGTCAGTGGAAAAAGCATTTTCTGAGTTTCTTTACTAAAGGAAAAACCCTAGTGTTCTGCAACGATTAGATATTCTTAAAAAGTTGGGTGTACCTGAATATAAATCAAATGACTTTTCATTGACTTTTCATTGACAGCCCAAGGAGGTTTCAGAGTCTTACACAACAGCAACAAATAAGTCTCTGTTCTAATTAGTCGCTCAATCTGTAAGAAAGAAGAGTACGAGAGATTTTCTTTAGTTTTAAAAAAGATTATGTACTACGCACATTGTTGGTAAATTTGTGTTGATCTGAAAATTGTGAAGCTTTTCCTAGGTCAACAAACGGGCTTCACAAAGTATCCTTGCTTTATATACCTGTGGGACTGCAGAGCCGAAAGACAGCATTGGTTGAGAAAACTTGGCTTCTGAGGAAAGATATAGTTGTAGAGAAAAACAGGCGAACAATGGCAAGACTTTGCGCTTTGTATAAAGATTATAGCTGTCATCCACTTTGGGTAGAAATTAATCGACGGGTAAGTATTTCTACGCTTATCAATAGAGGGGATCACAGGCACAAAATAAATTTAAGACCGCAGAGAACTGATGTCGGAAAATTCTCCTTCACAAATCAAACGATAACGGAATGAAATAGATTGACTGCAACAACTTTTGAACTCTTTCCTCGAAGCGTTCAGTTTAGGAAATTAATTTAGGACATCCTAAGTTTATGAGGGCCTTAACTCAGAATATTAGGTTATACAGTGAAGTGAGGTGTCAAGCAGTGTAAAGAAAAAAAATTAAGGAAGTGATTTAAGTGTTATAATGAAGTGAAGTGCAATAAAAGGAAGGATAGTGCAGTGCCAATGCAGTGCGGTGTGCAATTAAGATTGCAAAAATATTCAGTGTGAATTTAGATATACCTTTCTTTTCTTTTCCTTCGTGTAATTTAATATTTAAAGAATCAATAGTATTTATATATTATTATTTCACCATTATTAGTACCATTATAATTATCTTATTTGCATGACGTTATTTTACCTTATTTATGTAATTAACTACCACTGAGTTATACCCAATTGCAGTTTAATTAAATTTGTTTTTCTTTATATCACACGGAGAAAACAAATTTAGTTCCTCTGATATTTGTAATAGTCGTTTAGGCAAATTGCTTTCTCGGAATCCATCAGCTTATCGAAAATTAGGCCCACTGTGATCCAAAAAGTCTCACTTTTTTATGTTTATTATCTATTGCATTTTAGTTATATGATTCTGTAACTACATAGCTAGGTCAAATGCAGCCACTGTCTGAAGCAGAATTCTAGCGCCTGGCTATCCTGATCGGTAGTTTTCTGAGCACCTTCACGTTACACAGAAAAATGAACGACGGGTGGTTAGAAATAAAAATGACTCAATTGTTGCCTAATCCGATTGAAAAATCCGCGTTTGGTCGACCTCAAAGAAGCATAACATCTGCTCACTACGGTCTGAATACTGTGCTCTATTTGTAGCTTCGGTAAATTCTTGGTGCGTGTTGGAGCGTGTTGGAGTTTCGAAAGACGGGACTAGGTTTGTTTTTGATTGATTGATTGATTTTTTCGCGTTTCCGGGCCCGTCAACTGCTTTGGTCATTAGTCCCGTTAGTGTAGTGCATGATTTTTCTCAGGAGATAGCGGTGAACTTCCCCCGCTGGGTGGCGAGATCCGGGGCCGACCTACAGTCGGCTAGTGGGGTTTCCCCTAACCAGGACTCTCCCACCAGCAGGGCACCGCCCCAGACGGGACAAGCATTAAGCTCCCGACCGGTCTCCCGGAACATGTACAGAGAAAGGGAAGAATGGCCAGGAAGGGAGGGGGTTGCTTTAGCGGACTGAACGGGACCTTCTCTGTACAAGCTTACGCCGCGCCGGGCCGTGAGCTGCCCGGAGGGGGAGAGAGTGAGGGCGCTGGTTGAGGGAGGAAGCAGGGGTTGTCAGAATTCAACTCACTCACATTGCACATGCTATTTAATATTAAATGTACATTAATTACACTTGCAATGACGTAAGGCGGTGTGCCTGCGGTGGTGTGCCGACGGCGTTGTGTCTGCAGCGGTGTGCCTGCAGCGGTGTGCCTGAGGCGGGGTGCCTGAGGCGGGGTGCCTGAGGCGGGGTGCCTGAGGCGGGGTGCCTGAGGCGGGGTGCCTGAGGCGGGGTGCCTGAGGCGGGGTGCCTGAGGCGGTGTGCTGCAGCGGTGTGCCTGCAGTGGTGTGCCTGCGGCGGTGTGCCTGCGGCGGTGTGCCTGCGGCGGTGTGCCTGAGGCGGTGTGCCTGAGGCGGTGTGCCTGAGGCGGTGTGCCTGAGGCGGTGTGCCTGAGGCGGTGTGCCTGAGGCGGTGTGCCTGAGGCGGTGTGCCTGAGGCGGTGTGCCTGAGGCGGTGTGCCTGAGGCGGTGTGCCTGAGGCGGTATGCCTGAATGCGCGCTCCCACAAGGTCCGTCGACGGTAGGGCGCGGATGCAGCGCCTTATGGGAGCACAGCACAGAATCTGGCTCGCGTATGTCAGCCGGAACACGTACGGACTGAAAGTCCGTCTGCGTTGGACGCAGTCTGCCCCCCTGCCGAAGGCAGTGGGGTTACAATGCACTCGCGAGAAAGCAGATGGCGCCGGGCCGGGCCGGGCTTGCGTTGTCTGTCGCGGAGAGATTTTGTTCCGGCAGAGACGGCGACCTGTCGGCGAGTGCGGTTTCGGGGGTAGATGCTAACGGGTCTTCGGGGTATGCGTAGCCGGCAGCCGGGGTGGGGGAGGCGGCGGTGAGGGTGGCCAGCGGTGGGAGCGTCGGATGCCCGCGGTGGGTGCGGCCAGCGTCTAAAGGGGGAAACAATGACCTGCCGCCAGGGCGTTTGTGGCGTGGACGGAACATAGGCTCCCGGGCTCGAAGCCGAAGGCGAGAATGAAAAATGGTGTGAATTGATTGGTCCGTACGCGACACGAACGTCCGAGTTAGTTTTCAAATGGGAGTGGGCATAGGCGATGGACTGCGCGTACATATTCACCTGTGGCAGTTTTCACCTTGACTACTCTTACACGATTGTCGGGCCCGGGCATTATCTGTGTAATCCGACCTAGGCGCCACTGGCAGGGCGGGAGCTGGTCATCAGCAAGTAACACTACGGTGTCTGTTTTTAAGTTCTGGGACGTGGATTGCCACTTATGCCTTCGCTGTAATAAACTGATATAGTTTTTTGACCAGTGGTCCCAAATCTGCTGTGTCAGTGCCTGAATTCTTTTCCAGCGTTGCATGTGGTCAATATTCTTGGTGGCTGGTTTGTGAAGCGGAAGTGCTTCGATTGGTCGCTGAATAAGAAAGTGACCAGGAGAGAGATAATTTGTGTCGTCTATATCTTCCGTCATTGGCATAATGGGGCGCGAGTTAAGGATCGCTTCGATTTTAGCAGTCAACGTTGAGAGTTCCTCGAATGTAAAAATTCTGTTTTTCTCAGAATTGTTTTGAACGATTTGATTGTTGACTCCCAGAGACCACCCATGTGAGGAGACCGCGGTGGTATGAAATGCCACTGGATGCGGCGTGTTGCACCGGCTTTCTGTAATGTAGTTTGTACCACAGGGTTTGCGAGAAATTTGTAGATTTGTGCAAGTTCCCTGTCTGCCCCCTTGAATGTACTAGCATTGTCCGAGTAAATTGCTCGCGGGAGACCCCTACGACTAGAGAATCGATCTAATGCTGCAAGAAATGCGGCGGTGGTAAGGTCTGAAACGACATCGCAATAGACTGCCTTAGTACACATGCAGACGAATATAGCAATGTAGACCTTTGTAGTAACACGTGATCTGGGCCCTCCGAGGCGGGCGACCATAGGACCCATGTAATCGATGCCGGTGTTTTCAAATGCCGGAGATGGCGTAACCCGGGCACTAGGAAGCTGACCCATTTGCTGTGACGCGAACAGTTTCTTCTCTCTAAAACATGTGATGCATTTCTTCAATACATTTCGTATTGTTTGCCTTGTACTTGGTATCCAGTACTTCTGCCTAATACTCGCCATAACCGATTGCGTGCCGGCGTGAAGTAATTTCTGATGAACATGCAGAATGAGTGATTTAGTGAAGTGATGTTTAGACGGCAAAAGGATTAATAATAAATTGTTTGACATAGAGAATTTTACTATTCTTGGAACACTGAAAAGTAAATAATCATGTGCAATGATGAGAATTTTAGTAAAAATTGTCAAATTCAGACATCCTGGACGGAGGACCACAAATGTACAGAGAAAGGGAAGAATGGCCAGGAAGGGAGGGGGTTGCTTTAGCGGACTGAACGGGACCTTCTCTGTACAAGCTTACGCCGCGCCGGGCCGTGAGCTGCCCGGAGGGGGAGAGAGTGAGGGCGCTGGTTGAGGGAGGAAGCAGGGGTTGTCAGAATTCAACTCACTCACATTGCACATGCTATTTAATATTAAATGTACATTATTTACACTTGCAATGACGTAAGGCGGTGTGCCTGCGGTGGTGTGCCGACGGCGTTGTGTCTGCAGCGGTGTGCCTGCAGCGGTGTGCCTGAGCGGTGTGCCTGAGGCGGGGTGCCTGAGGCGGGGTGCCTGAGGCGGGGTGTCTGAGGCGGGGTGCCTGAGGCGGTGTGCTGCAGCGGTGTGCCTGCAGCGGTGTGCCTGCAGCGGTGTGCCTGCGGCGCTGTGCCTGCGGCGGTGTGCCTGAGGCGGTGTGCCTGAGGCGGTGTGCCTAGGCGGTGTGCCTGAGGCGGTGTGCCTGAGGCGGTGTGCCTGAGGCTGTGTGCCTGAGGCGGTGTGCCTGAGGCGGTGTGCCTGAGGCGGTGTGCCTGAGGCGGTGTGCCTGAATGCGCGCTCCCACAAGGTCCGTCGACGGTAGGGCGCGGATGCAGCGCCTTATGGGAGCACAGCACAGAATCTGGCTCGCGTATGTCAGCCGGAACACGTACGGACTGAAAGTCCGTCTGCGTTGGACGCAGTCTGCACCCCTGCCGAAGGCAGTGGGGTTACAATGCACTCGCGAGAAAGCAGATGGCGCCGGGCCGGGCCGGGCTTGCGTTGTCTGTCGCGGAGAGATTTTGTTCCGGCAGAGACGGCGACCTGTCGGCGAGTGCCGTTTCGGGGGTAGATGCTAACGGGTCTTCGGGGTATGCGTAGCCGGCAGCCGGGGTGGGGGAGGCGGCGGTGAGGGTGGCCAGCGGTGGGAGCGTCGGATGCCCGCGGTGGGTGCGGCCAGCGTCTAAAGGGGGAAACAATGACCTGCCGCCAGGGCGTTTGTGGCGTGGACGGAACATGTGGTAGTATAGTGCATGTTAGTGTAAGTGTGTGTGTGTAAGGGGAGAGGATGGAACAAGGAAGAGAACGGAAAGATCGCGCGCGGTCCGTGGCCCGTTTGTTAGGGTACTGCACCGGCATTCGCCAGGTGTTAATCGGAGAAACCACGGAAAACTACCGATCAGAGCAGCCGGCCCTCCAGACGACTGAATTCAACCTAGCTGAAAAGCTAATGTCGAAAATCCTGCCGCCGTCAGGGCTCGAACCTAGGACCTCACGGTCAGAGGCGCTACAGTGACATCAGTTCGTGCACTGAGCTACCGCTCCTGGTACGGGACTAGGGGTTGCCGACAATTCTGAGCAGTGACCTAACGTCACTATGTAACTCAGTTGATCCTTCGCCGTGCATTTTCGAATTGGCGTCCAGGATCCGGCCTTCGGAATTTTCATAAAACATTCTTGGTTATATACAACGCATAATTTCCATAGCAAAATAACAGGACGCCATGTCCACCTGTCTGTCCACTTGTCTTTCGGCTTGGTGTATGTGAACAACATTAGCGTCTGAACTACTCTTACGATTATATCGTAGGCTTCCGCCGCCAGAGTCATGATCTGGGCTGTCCGGGTGACGCCGCGTCGAAGGCCGGGGTGCCGACGTTTCGACCGACATATCGCGGTCCTCTTAAGGGCAATACAGCCCTGAAGAGGACCGCGATATGTCGGTCGAAACGCCGGCACCCCAGCCTTCGACGCGGCGTCACCCCGACAGCCCAGATCATACTCTTACGATTTTTTCCAAACTAAATAAACCACTCCCGATCTAGCCTGAGTCGAAGCTCTGCCTTTTTGAGAAACATTCATAAATTTTGGGGGGTACTTTAGATGAAGCTCACGAACATTTTCAAACTTTTCTCAATAAACGGCTCCAAATTGTTTCTTGAAATATCTTGTAATAATGAAGTAAAATACACTAATAAAGGTGGTGTAGGTCAGATTCCCACGGTTAACTCAAGAATTTTCGACAATTGCAAAATATTGAATTTTTTCGGCGTCTTCCTATAATTATAAAATTAAAGAGTTTTTTCCTTCAAATCAAATTTGTTGTCCATAAAGTAGTTCTTTGATAAAGGTCATGTAGATGTTTTTAAAAATTTCAGTAGTTTTAGGTATTGTTCGTGCAAATTTTCGCAATTTAAAATAATAACAAAACCAATATTTTCTCCTGACCGGCTCCAAATTTTTTCAACGTTTTAGTAGAGCTAGTACCAAATGCACCCTATCCGATGACATTAACACCATATTGCTTTTTTTTCGGAAATTATAAATTTGTTTGACTTATCTCTCACGTCGGAAATATTTACCCTTGAAACGATTTCTTTACTTTATACGATTTATGAGTACATGTGCTTTAAATAATGTCAAATAAAGTTTGTGTTTCGTAATGTTCAAAATGTAGTTTCAAATCCTAAACCATGGGTTCCATGGGCAAACATGCTAGAACTAAAATGCCAAAAGTTCATAATTTTTTCGGATTCCAAGAAAGCTCTGACAAATGCAAGTCTTTCCCGTACAATGTTTTACAAACTACCGGTAATGGTATAGAGTGTATCCTGACTGAAAGCTTTCGTGGAGTAAATTTTGTAAATTGAGTACGAGTCGGTCCTAAAGATTAATTTTTTGCGTCAACCACATCACAAGCAGCAGATTTCAATCAATGTTTTTCGATAACAAAGTTGTTGGGTCAATGGTGATGCCACAATGTACAAACAGGTTCGTCAAAAATTGTCACTGTTTCCTGTTGGTCCATCTGAATATGACAACGCATGCATTATATATGTCTCACCTAAAGTTCGAAATATGTGTTCGAGTTTGACGGTTAAGTCACACACAATCCGGACTGGATAAGCTGAATGATTGAGGAGGAAAGGATCGTTTGGGACATCATGTGGCTAATGTTAGCATTAGAAACAGGGCACTGGCTAAAAAAAGTAATTGCCCATGGCGTCCTATTATTTCGCTTTGGAAATTATGCGTTGTATATAACCAAGAATGTTTTATGAAAATTCCGAAGGCCGGATCCTCGACGCCAGTTCGAAAATGCATAGCGAAGGATCAACTGAGTTACATGGTGACGTTAGGTCACTGCTCAGAATTGTCGGCAACCCCTAGTCCCGTCAACCCCTAGTTCCCTATATTCTTATTCGCACAAAATGTTTAAATTTTAAAAAATTCTTTTGAGAAAATTTTTGGATTTTTTTTATTTTTTAATATTGCTGGTATTTTTCTCAAAATTGCGCGTGAACTTCTAATATATCCAAAATATTTACATGGCATTTATTAACCTTTATGTTGGAAAGACTAGAAAATACTGTCTTATTGTATCTAACTGCCACCAATTGTAAGACCTGAATTTGTCACAATGTGACATTGCTAAATCTGATTAAATCTATTTAACAGAAGAGTTACCATGACAACATATATAGAAAAAATAAGACAAATAAAATATCACTTTATTTTAGTTGTGGTAATAAAAAGTATTCACTCGTGATTTACGCCAATATTTTTATATATGCCCAAACCTTTCGTCGTTTTGCCTTTGGGAATCAAACTGCTCACGTAACTACTACCACATAAAATCTTTTTACTGCTCATTGGCTTCAGAATGGGGAGGAGGTGATTCAATTTGAGGGGTGTCCGGAAATTCCTTAAGTCCCGACAATGTAAAAAAATCCTCGAAATTTGGTAAAGTTATCTCAAAATTATCTGTACAAGGCACGTCAATAATCTACTGAAGTAGATTTTCTCTCAAAATTCTCGATAACGGCTCTTCAGGATCAGATCATAATTATCCTCTTCTTCAGAATTTGCTCCCGTCCCAGTTTTCTTATAATTACATGATATATAATAGAAATTATACTTATACAACAGTATAATTTATTTTTTACGATAATAATTGATATATTGAATTATTTTCGTTAGTATAGAAAAATAGTAAAAGATGTATTTTTTTAATATGAGTGTCGGCTTCTTGGGGGAGCAGTGAAGTCCGGCCTATCAGAGCCCCACCCCCTTGGATGCGCCTCTGCTTTTAACAATTCGCTCGTTGTGGGGAGAGGCAGGTTCTGTCTACGTCATGGGAGCGCAGAATTATTTGGATGGATCAGCAAAAGAATAACGAGTTCCTCATCAGGAGACCGAGAAGTTTGCATGGCACCTTATTTTCCTCGATTGGTGGACCGAAGGTGGTCACTCACTGTCAGGTGAGTGACGAACAGACGAACGAACGAACGAACGAACAGACAGGACAGACAGACACAGACAGTGGTCATCATAACTCCCAACTGGAGCCGCCTATCTCTTGCTCATCTACCCATCGACTTCATGCCCGTCGGCCACATCGCACGGCTTCGTTTGATTGATCGATCGATTGCTTGCTTGCTCGATGTTTCCGGGCACGTCAACTCCTTTGCTTATTTGTTGCATTAATGTAGTCTGTTTTAATCCGGGAAGCGGAGATGATTCCTTGCCGATGAATGGTGATATCTGGTGCCAACTTTTAAGTGGACTGGCGCGGGATTTCCCTCTGCAGGTATCTCTCCTAAGCAGAGCACCGCAACCGCCGAGACAAGCTTTAAGCACTTGAATGGTCTGCAGACATGTATGGTACTGTAGAGGATGCAAGTGTGTGTGTGTGTGGTGTGTGTGTGTGTATGAGTTTGTGTTTGTAAGAGGAGAGTTAAGGAAAAGGAAGAGGAAGAGGAAGAGGAGGAAGAAGGAAAGATCGTGCCCTGTCCGGGGTCCATTTGGTAGGAAACTGCCTCTGCATTCACCCACTATTCATCGGAGAAACCTGAAAACGACGGATCAGAGCAGCCGGTGACTAAAATTATTTTCGAGAGAAACTTCAATTTTTCTCAACTGTAAAATTGGTGCCAAAAATCCGCCACCGTAGCGACTCGAACCCAGAACACCCGGGCAGAGTGGCTCTCGAGACAGCGGTAATGGTGGCTCTGCGCGAAACTCAGTCCGCCGCGGAGTCGAAAGCAAAATCATTGCCTCGCCTACCACCAAGAGGCTCCACGGTCCCTCACCTGAGGCCCATCGCCCGTTGCCTCGTCTCTTGTCCGATGTCCCAAGTCCCCTCGCGCCTCGTCCGGAGAGAAGGGGAGATGACGCGGAGGCTGGAGGGTGTGCCCCCCAGCGCAGCGGCCGGTCGCGGAGCAAGGCAGAGCATTGAGAGCGCGTTAGGTGATTGCACGGGTACACCTACGCGCCAGGCAGCGCGCCACGCGCAATGCGGCCGGTTACGTACCCCGATCCAGCACGTTGCGCTGCACACACAACCTACGCTCGCCACCGCCACTGTTGCAGCGCACTGCTCCGAAATATCGTTAACATTAGCGTTACCGTCAACATTACCATAAGAATTAGCGTCAGCGTCAGCGTCGGCGTCGGCGTCGGCGTCGGCGTCGGCGTCGGCGTCGGCGTCGGCGTCGGCGTCGGCGTCGGCGTCGGCGTCGGCGTCGGCGTCGGCGTCGGCGTCGGCGTCGGCGTCGGCGTCGGCGTCGGCGTCGGCGTCGGCGTCGGCGTCGGCGTCGGCATCGGCGTCGGCGTCGGCGTCGGCGTCGGCGTCGGCGTCGGCGTCGGCGTCGGCGTCGGCGTCGGCGTCGGCGTCGGCGTCGGCGTCGGCGTCGGCGTCGGCGACGGCGGCGGCGGCGGCGGCGGCGGCAGCGGCGGCGGCGGCGGCGGTGGCGACCGGGTCGGCGGCGGCGTCGGCGTCGGCGCGTCGGCGTCGGCGTCGGCGTCGGCGTCGGCGTCGGCGTCGGCGTCGGCGTCGGCGTCGGCGTCGGCGTCGGCGTCGGCGTCGGCGTCGGCGTCGGCGTCGGCGTCGGCGTTGGCGTCGGCGTCGGCGTCGGCGTCGGCGTCGGCGTCGGCGTCGGCGTCGGCGTCGGCGTCGGCGTCGGCGTCGGCGTCGGCGTCGGCGTCGGCGTCGGCGTCGGCGTCGGCGTCGGCGTCGGCGTCGGCGTCGGCGTCGGCGTCGGCGTCGGTATTGGCGTCGGCGTCGGTATTGGCGTCGGCGTCGGCGTCGGCGTCGGCGTCGGCGTCGGCGTCGGCGTCGGCGTCGGCGTCGGCGTCGGCGTCGGCGTCGGCGTCGGCGTCGGCGTCGGCGTCGGCGTCGGCGTCGGCGTCGGCGTCGGCGTCGGCGTCGGCGTCGGCGTCGGCGTCGGCGGCGGCGTCGGCGTCGGCGTCGGCGTCGGCGTCGGCGTCGGCGTCGGCGTCGGCGTCGGCGTCGGCGTCGGCGTCGGCGTCGGCGCCGGCGCCGGCGTCGGCGTCGGCGTCGGCGTATGTCGGGCGTCGGCGTCGGCGTCGGCGTCGGCGTCGGCGTCGGCGTCGGCGTCGGCGTCGGCGTCGGCGTCGGCGTCGGCGTCGGCGTCGGCGTCGGCGGTGGCGGTGGCGGTGGCGGTGGCGGTGGCGGTGGCGGTGGTGGTGGCGGTGGCGGTGGCGGCAGCGGTGGCGGTGGGGGTGGCGGTGGCGGTGGCGGTGGCGGTGGCGGTGGCGGCGGTGGCGGTGGCGGCGGCGGCGACTGCAGCGGTGGCGGTGGCGGTGGCGGCAGAAGTGGCGGTGGCGGTGGTGCAGGTCGCGGTTGCAGGGCGGAAGTTGCCGCCCAGCGGAGGCGTGGGCGTTGGGGGCGTGTGGCCCAGGGGAATCGGAATCGCCCGAGTGGACTTCCCCAGAGAGAGCACCAGACTCGCCCACCGCTCCCTGCAATTTCTACTTCCCAATCAGCCTAATCACTTTTTTCGGGTGGCCTTGGGGACGAAATTTCAATTTCACTATTCATTGCATTGATACAAATGTCTGACTGCCTTTTTTTTCATTTAATACGCATTTCTGTTCCAATAATATGGCACACGCTTTCAGCATGATCTATTATCTTATAAAATCAAATTTATGCCTGTTTGTGATTCATTGTTGCAACTTTTAGATAAACTCTGTCAAGACCATAAGCATTACTAATATCTTCACATTTCTTCGATGCCTGCTGTGATATATTTGATTTCAACTTCTATGACTTTTGTGCGACATCAGAATCCTTCCCAGTGACCCAGTGAAAATGTGTGAAGGAAACGATGTAAATTCAAGTCTGTATAATGCTTTGAAGTATTTACATCTCTCCAGTCGACAAGAGATATTCTTCCGCTGACAATCAGTCACGTCTAATTGAGCAGGAAACAAAGTGTCTTTGAAAGAACAGAAATATTGAGAGAATACAAAAATTTAATGTATATTTTTCACCGACAAAAGAGAAATAACTTCCCGATATGCTTTTTTCAAACTTAAATTCTAATTTCATTACATTCTTCTAATTTCAATTTTATGTTTCTTGAAATGAGTTAATGGTACGAAGAACTGTGAGCTTACGTTTTGGAAGATTTATATATTTACCGTTTCTTCATTCACATTAAAAAATAAGCAATTAACTTTTAATTTCAAAAATATAATTTTAATGACTCGTCCGCGCCCAAGAATCGAATCCGAGTCTCCTGGTTTACACCCAGAGCAACCAGGCCTTTAACATATTTAATTATGAAAATGACATTTGTGAATTTTTGAATAATCAAAAGAATACCTAAAAATACAGTTTAAAAAGATAATTTAGTCGTTTTTAAGTAAATCTTATTTTTAAAATTGCTCTTAATTGCTCAATCATTGCTCTTAATGCTTTCACCCTCCTCGGTGTCAGTCGCGTCTGTTAACAGGGTTAGATTTAGCACACCCAGATGTAAGTTAAACAAGCAATTTCAAGTAATGGAATAGTATTACTGCTTGACCACATTCTCTACACTGTCAGAAATTCATGTAGATTAATGTACTGATGAACATGAAATTAATGTACCTTGCACATTAAGAAAGCTTAATATATGTGAACATTACATTTAATGCTTAAATTAAAATCAGTGTATATTTAATGTAGAGGTTCTCCCTTCTCCCCTACCTCTCATAATTCATATCATATACTAATAATCACCAGTCCATCATTATTCCTTCCTTCCAAATATGACTATAATGTTGCATTGACTAGCAGTGACCCTAATGTACTTTCAATTTAATGTATACATTCAATTTAATGTGTGTTCATGATAATTACTTTAATGTACATTTCAAGAAAGAAATGCGGAAATTTCTGACAGTGTAGTTCAACACGCCTGTTGTTTCACTGTGACGCCCATAAAGCACCATCGAGAAAACCATTTCACTTACGAAATGTTTCCACCTTTCGCCAACTGAGAAATGCGAGCGACAGATTCGTTCTGCCCGTCATCTAAGTGGTCCGAGAAGCTACCAGGTGACAGTTACCTCACGACAGTTCGTCCACGCGTCCGCCGACATCTGCTCCGGTCAACGTTTCGTGAAATGGCGGATGGCTGACGCAGCGCTTTTCTGGGCGTGCGCCGAAGCTTTCAACGCATTTCCCTCTCTGTGGCGCTCGCCACAGTGTTGCCACAAAGGTGCAACTTTTTTCGTTGAGAAAATATAAAAGTTATAGGACAAAGTGGGAAAAAGAAAACTTTAAGAGTGCTGAGAAAGTTTTAGAAAACAGAAACAATTAAAGTGATGTTTGTGGATGATCTGTAAATTAAAGATACCAAACAATTAGTTTACTGACGCAATTCCAATATACGTTTGTGATAGTAATAATAATAATAATAATAATAATGCCAGTCCAGGTAGCCGAGATCTCTAAGGCAGTAGTGCCGTGGCGATCTCGGAAGGAAGGATCGCGGGTTCGAGTCCCACTTCGAGCATGGGTGTGTTTGTGTATGTCTGTGTGTGCCATCCATTCATCCTTCATTATCATCATCATTTCACCTTCGATCCCCCCAGGACTAACAACCCTGGGGTATAAAAATCGGATTCAGCCTAATGCTGATCCCCTGATTAGTTAAATGCAAGACTTGCAACGTGATAAAATGACACTGAGCCTGTGCAAGTGCATGTCCAGCGAAGATGGCCTATTCGCGAGTAAAATTATTAGTGCTATTATAATGATCAGTCAAATCCAATTTTTTTTATGAGTCCTCTTCCTGAACGGTCAAGGAGAGAAGGTACAAAACGGCGAAGTAGTGCGATTTGGAGAAGATGAATTGAAGAGGAAGGATGGGAACGCAAAACCGCGCGCGGTCCGTGGCCTGTTGTGTGGGGTGCTGTTACGGCATTCTTTTGAAATCGATCGGCAATACCACAGCAATCACCGATCAGAGCGATAAGCTAAGAACTCGGTTTCTGAATGGGCCACAATACTTGCTGATATTCAACATTTCGAGCCACCCTGTGGACCACCATATGGGACCCACACTGCATCGAACACGCGACCCATCGCTGGCCGTCACGATTTCTTCAGACTGTGGCTATCAGAGCTGGCGAAAATCAAACATAAAGTGAAATATTTTGCCTTTCCAAAAGTACACTTTCGCAAAGGAATGCATTAATTTTACTCATTCTTTAAAAAACTAATGATTAATATATTCAGAAAAGTAATAATCAGCTCGTTTGAATACGAATAAGAAAGTAGTATAAATTCCAAAACATAGTCTGAGCTTGAAGTAACTTTTTCTAACGTCTCTTCGGAGGAATTCCATGCAACATTTGGAGTAAATTCTCTGGATGCATTTGGCAGTGGCACACGATGGTGTATGCGAGCAGGCGGTGGTGGTACAAACTGATGATACAATAATCTACAGAGCTCCCTCCAGAGACTGCAATCGCTATGCTTTCAAAGGGAAGCGAAAACTGTCAGAGCAAGCCCAACTCCACTCGACCGTGTCATTTCGTGTTACAAGAGTGAAATGAGGGATTTCACTTTCAGCCGTGTGACAGGTCAAGGGCGAGCGATAAAATATGATACACTGCAATACACACTAGCACTCCGCATCACTTCACTGTTACAGAGATGTTGGGAGTTGCTGCTGTAATAATTCATTTCTAAAGTTTGACATGAATGTGTACACTTGACGTTTGTGTGAATGATAAATTGGAGGAAAATGATCTCCCATGAACAGTTCGCTGTATAGACTTCTACTAGAGATTATTACTTTTATTTATTTTACAGATATATTTGAATTTATTCGGAAATATGCAAGGTTTTGCAATCAATTTGATAGAAAACTAGAGGTGCTAAAACAGGACGTACTTTCTCGCCCGTATTTTCACGCAAAATTATGCAAAAAATGCAAATTTTCGAAACATTGTACGTAATCTTATTTCGAAATCTATCTCTAAGGAACATATTTCATTATGGAAAAAATCTCTATCTGTAATATTTTAGTAGTAGGAAGATGCCGAAAAAAATTTGAACTTTTGCAGTATTCAAAAAATTAGGGTTTTCAACGAACATGAGACCTGCTCCATTCCCTTAAAGTCCTTCACACTATCCATCAACAAAATTTAATAAAAATAATGGAGCCATTGGGAGCCAATGGAACTACTTTTTTAATTTAAAAAAGTCCCAAATGTTAAATTACCTCCCCAAATTAAAATAGGTATCGGTTTCAAATTCAAGGGGCCGGGAAATCAGCCAGATCGATTGCAGAATATCAATTTTGGACAAAATCGGCTGATCGGATTAGCCGACAGACGGACAGACGTTTTGCCGTCAATATATTTTTCGATTTAGGACTCACAAAAAAAGGGATTCTGGCTACACCACGTGTTAGAGGATTTGCCCCCTAAAATTAACAACTGGATTTATTCACTTTTTTCGTCATCAGGGCTCGGCAATAAGAGTTTTTCTGCCGAAAATTCGCCGCTTTTTCCCTCATATTGAGTTTCTTAAAGGCAAGAAAGTAATATTGAAGTCATTTCTTTAAAAAAAATATCGTTTGGGCGTTTCTGAAAATGGACAAGTTTGAGCTCATTTTCACAGAAAATTTTGAGATTTCAAACACTTTTATAATCAATCATTTCAATCACTTGTACTCAAAAATGCAATAACGTATGAAACGGTCATAATGTAAGTTATTAATAATTATTAATATGTTAAATTTTAATAATACGGTGTTTTCCACTTAACGTACGTTATAAAAAATATGAGTAACTTTGAAGATCAATCATTTGAATCAATCAATCAATCAATCAATCAAAAATGCAATAACGTATGAAACAGTCATAATGTAAGTTATTAATAATTATTAATATGTTAAATTTTAATAATACGATGTTTTCCACTTAACGTACGTTATAAAAAAATATGAGTAACTTTGAAGAACAATCATTTGAATCAATCAATCAATCAAAAATGCAATAACGTATGAAACGGTCATAATGTAAGTTATTAATAATTATTAATATGTTAAATTTTAATAATACGATGTTTTCCACTTAACGTACGTTATAAAAAATATGAGTAACTTTGAAGAACAATCATTTGAATCAATCAATCAATCAAAAATGCAATAACGTATGAAACGGTCATAATGTAAGTTATTAATGATTATTAATATGTTAAATTTTAATAATACGATGTTTTCCACTTAACGTACGTTATAAAAAAATATGAGTAACTTTGAAGAACAATCATTTGAATCAATCAATCAATCAAAAATGCAATAACGTATGAAACGGTCATAATGTAAGTTATTAATAATTATTAATATGTTAAATTTTAATAATACGATGTTTTCCACTTAACGTACGTTATAAAAAAATATGAGTAACTTTGAAGAACAATCATTTGAATCAATCAATCAATCAAAAATGCAATAACGTATGAAACGGTCATAATGTAAGTTATTAATAATTATTAATATGTTAAATTTTAATAATACGATGTTTTCCACTTAACGTACGTTATAAAAAAATATAAGTAACTTTGAAGATAATCATTTGAATCACTTTACTCAAAATGCAATAACGTATGAAACGATCATAATGTAAGTTATTAATAATTATTAATATGTTAAATTTTAATAATACGAACTTAACGTACGTTATAAAAAATATGAGTAACTTTGAAGAACAATCATTTGAATCAAATCAAAAATGCAATAACGTGAAACGGTCATAATGTAAGTTATTAATAATTATTAATATGTTAAATTTTAATAATACGATGTTTTCCACTTAACGTACGTTATAAAAAATATGAGTAACTTTGAAGAACAATCATTTGAATCAAATCAAAAATGCAATAACGTATGAAACGGTCATAATGTAAGTTATTAATATTATTAATATGTTAAATTTTAATAATACGATGTTTTCCACTTAACGTACGTTATAAAAAATATGAGTAACTTTGAAGAACAATCATTTGAATCAATCAATCAATCAAAAATGCAATAACGTATGAAACGGTCATAATGTAAGTTATTAATAATTATTAATATGTTAAATTTTAATAATACGATGTTTTCCACTTAACGTAAGTTATAAAAAAATATGAGTAACTTTGAAGAACAATCATTTGAATCAATCAATCAATCAAAAATGCAATAACGTATGAAACGGTCATAATGTAAGTTATTAATAATTATTAATATGTTAAATTTTAATAATACGATGTTTTCCACTTAACGTACGTTATAAAAAAATATGAGTAACTTTGAAGAACAATCATTTGAATCAATCAATCAATCAAAAATGCAATAACGTATGAAACGGTCATAATGTAAGTTATTAATAATTATTAATATGTTAAATTTTAATAATACGATGTTTTCCACTTAACGTACGTTATAAAAAATATGAGTAACTTTGAAGCTCCTGCAAGAAATGTTGCCAGAGAGCTGCACTCGTTCCAGCCGCACCTCTGGTGGCGCGTCGCCCGGTTGTTGACGCGGCCGCGCGCTGAGCGAAGGCCCGGGGCGCCTGCAGCGGCGGCTGCTGCACTAACGCGCTGCAGCGCTGCACTTAGCGGAAATCGAACGCGGTGCGGCGAATAGAGACGCCAGGAGGCGGCGGCGCGGGCGGCGAGGGCGACGAGGGCGACGAGGGCGATCGCCGCCGCCAAATGGGCGGTTGGGGGCCCCCGACACGCGCGCGAGCCGTGATCGCCCGATCGCTCGCCCATTACAATAATCGCGGCGATGCGCCGCGCCGCGCCGGCGGCGGCAACCGCGGACGAGGCGACGGTGGCGACGGCAGTGGAAGTGTTGGGACAAGTTCCGGTGGAAGCGGATGCAGAAGCAGGAGTAATGGCGGCAGCGTCGCGTCGGCGGCGGTGACGATAGAGGCAGCAGAGGCGCTGGCGACGCGGAGATATCGATGCGGTGCCCGGCGAAGCAGATGCGGAGCGGCAAAGCGACTCTTCGTGGAGGTGGCTCAGGGCATCAACTGCAAAGGTGGCTCAGGGCATTATCTGATGTCACTGTAATGCCCCTGACCCGCAGGTCCCACTTTCGAGACCCGATAGTGACGGGATTTTTGACACTAGCTACTTACACTAGCTAGGTCGGATTCAGCACCTGTCTGTAGGGGGAGTATAGTAACCGGGTGTTCTGATCGGTAGTTTTCCTTGGTTTCTCCGATGAATGCCAGACGAATGCCGGAGCAGTACCCTAAGAAACGGACCGCGCGCGATCTTTCCTTCCACTTCCTTGTCCTATCTTCCTCTGTCACTCTCTCTCTCTCTCCCTCTCTCTCTCTCTCTCACACACACACACCTTTGCATGCACTAAACTATCACACACGTCGGGAGCTTAGAGCTCGTCCCGGCTGGGGCGGTTCCTCGCTGATGGGAGATGCCTGCTTGGGGAAAATCCCGCTGGCCGACAGGTAGATCGGCGCCAGATCTCACCATCGGCAGGGGAAGATCACCGCTACCTTGTGGGGAGAGAAATGTACTACACTTACGGAATTCATTATATTAACAGTTGACACGCCAGGAATCACAAATCCATGAAACAACCTATCAATCAATCAATTAATCGCGGAGGAGGCGAAACTGTAGAAAAGACAATGCAACAATCACAGAAGGATAGTGGGGGAGGAGGAATGGAGGTAAGAGGATAGGAGCAAAGAAGGAAGGGGGCGTGGACGATCGACTGTTTCCAGGCACGTTGACTGCTAAGGTCATTAGGCGGTGGCACTGTTCCTCCTCCGCTGCATGATGAGATCCGGTGCTGACATACACGACATATTGCCGAGAAATTCAGTATTGAATGAAGGTGAAGGGTTTGAGCAGAATAAACGCCTGACAGTACGTGTTGCATTTGATAAATGTGGTTTGAAGAAATCCTAATTCATAGACTCAGAAGCAACAGTTGATTGATTGATTGATTGCTCAGTTTTTATGAGCGCGTCAAATGCCAAGGTCACTATGTGTAGTGTTCATAAAAGTAGTGTGTGTTTTTATCGCGGCATTTGACAGTGATTTTTTCCAGCTGGATGGCGAGATCTGTCGCCAACTTACACGATGCCTTGCCGGGTTTTCCTCAACAAAATATCTCCCACCAGCGGGGCGTTGCCCCAGTCGGAACAAGCTGTAACAAGCTTTATTTATTTATTTATTTATTTATTTATTTATTTATTTATTTATTTATTTATTTATTTATTTATTTATTTATTTATTTATTTATTTATTTATTTATTTATTTATTTATTTATTTATTTATTTATTTATTTATTTATTTATTTATTTATTTATTTATTTATTTATTTATTTATTTATTTATTTATTTATTTATTTTACGTCAAAAAAAAAGTTAAAAACTGCGTATGACGTGCTATGGGGAAAAGTGAATTGTGTGCACATTTTCAAAATTCTGTGGTCCCTACACTAAGTCATATACTACTTAAATTTTGAATTTTGAATTTCCCACTGGTCTCCCGCCATGCGTAGTAGTGTAAAGCGTGCAAGTAGTGTAATGTGTGAAAATAAGGGGGGAGGATAGGACAAGAAATGGGAAGGAAAGAGATCGCGCGCTCCATGGCCCGTTTGTTAGAGTGCTGCCCTGGTATTCGCCTCGTGTTGATCCGAGAAAACACGGAAAACTACCGATCAGAGCACCAGGCGCTAGAATTCTCCTCCAGACAGCGGACGAATTCTACCTCGTATGTAGCTAGTGTCGAAAATCCTGTCGCCGTCGAGATCCGAACCCTAAGACCTCCCGGTCTGAGGCACTGCACTAACATTGATGCCCTGAGCCACCAAGGCAGGTGGGGTGCGAAGTGGTGCGGTGAATGCGTGCGAAGTGGAGGTAGAGCTGGGCAAACACACGCACGCGTACGATGAGCACGTCGGAAGAGGAAACGGATTGTTCCCCTCGCATCCCGCAGGTAATTCTGTGGCTGATTGTGAAGAAAGTAAGAGGATTGAGAGCAAAATTGTGTACAGTATTACTCGTTGAGAAAAGTCAAGAAAGTAAACAATTGCATTTGTTATTACGGCTGTGCGTCTACATTGAAAGCGTCAACGATATTCTCTAGCACTTCGGTTCATACGGTAATTATGGATTCGAAATCTCTAATGGTTCGATTCCTGGAAATTCAAAGCCCTCACAGCAAGTGTTTAATGAACCTCAAATCATTCGACATTTTGAAAATAGGAATTCGTGGCTACCAATTATCAAATAGGAGAGTAATTGAATTATATTTAACTTCTTTGTCAATAGCTTTTGAACCTGGCTAAAATGCAAACTATTCTTCCTTACGATAGCACAAAAAATATGTAAGAATATGTTTAAAAAATGAAAATAATATTAAAATGTGTAACGTAGAATACGAATGAGAAATACTCTAGCCGTTAGTATGGTTTTCAAAAGAAGTAATAAGTTGCCAAATCTCAGATCTAAAGCACTTTTTTTGTCAGTCACACAAATTACAAAGTATTGAGCGCTGTTTTGTAAAACTACCTAGTTGAATTCTTGCAGACGATTTTACTTTTATATGGAAATCTTTCTTTTAAAAGTAACAAATATTTTCAAAGAAAATAGAACTCCGAAAAACTTTAATCGGTTATCGAACTCCACAAGAGATTTTCCAAGAAGTTCATGAGCCCTACCAAAAGCTTCTAAACCCGTAGCTCTAAACTAATTGAGATCCTGCTTAATTGTAGGATTCTTCATTTCATGGCGGGTGCAGTGAGTATACAGCAGGTGATTATATAAGCAATTACTCTGGATGTTTATGTACGGTTAGAGTACCGCATGAATTAATCGCTAATGATTAGCCGAAAGCTGACGTTTGAAGGGCAATGTTTCCGTAATTGGGGAACAGATGGCGCGCAGGAATTTCTATTGCGTCACAGCGACTAGTTAGAGTTGCACCAATGTGTACCGGTTAAGTGACACGCATGTTGCGAATGCCTATTTGCAATGTTCATTAGCACCGGACGCTGCGACATATTGTCAATGTTCTCCTACATAAGTTTCTGACGCCGCTGGTGGAATTAATTAGTAACTTCTTCATAAAGTAACGATAAGAGAGAAGACTAACGAGGAAGGGGATTGATAACCCATGGTTAATGGAATTACCAACCCATGGACATATGGATCGGATTTTTATCAATCATAAAATATCAACATGTTATAAAATAAGCAGTATCAACTTAATAAATAAGCAAAAATATGCAGTAAAAATGTAAATTACTCGGGAAAGTTACAGTTAAAGTGAGGAAAATTATGTAAAACCACTGTCAAATGTATCCAAATACCTACTATTGAAATAGAAATTAATTATGGACTGCATTATATCACGAGTATATCACCTCTGACTACAGTTTGTGAAGATGGTTTTGTAATTGAAAATGAATATTCCACATCCACACTAGGGATATGCGCGAATTTAAAACTGCTCAAAATTGAAGTTCGAAGAATATGATTTGAACGGGCTCTTTTTACTTTTAAACAGAAAACAGGTGTATTATTAAAGGCTTATCGTTACTAAAATATGCGATTCTCTTAGCTACATAACTAAAAACAGATATGTTATTCAAGGGAATAAAAGAAAAAAATATTTCGAGGGAAGTCACAATCTGAATAATTTGATATTCTCTATTTACATATTTTCACAAATAGAAAAATCAAGTCAAGGAAGGGAAATAACTTTATCTTGAAATTTACAATTTTATGCTCCATTAGTCGCAAAAAAAGCAGTATAATCTTGCGTAACCATCACATAAGGCAATTATATCGAGAATACTTTAATACACGCAAAAGTTTGCAAAATAAAACTTTGAAATAAGCATCTCCCCTTCGAAAACGATTTCGATCTCGAAACTTCTCCGACTAAGCAGAAGAAATAAGCAATTGAATAAAATTCCGATCGCTGGTGATATACTTTGTTACCGACCGCAAGTTAGGTTGGGGACTAACGCTTTTATTCCTTCTCTTTTCCTAAACAGATGATCACGGTGTCTGAATTTTATTAAACAGTTTTTTAAGCAAACTTAAATAAATATAACAATGTTAGACCGGTATCTTCTTCGTCTCCTTCAATATATATATATATATATATATATATATATATATATATATATATATATATATATATAAATTTCCAGAAGAACCGACGAGTTTTAAATGCTTTAATACTCTAGTAACGTCATGGACGTTGCTGATGTTTAATCGTAATTTCCTTAGTTACTCTTCCTACAATCTTAATATTAAGATCATGATCCAGACGGTTCATTAGCATATAAAAGGGCGAATCTGCAGCAGTGCGCAGTATTTTGTTCTTAATTTTCTGGATTGACTGAATGTTTGATCTTCTTCCGCAGCCTCCAAGCTGTTTGCCTTACGCCACGAGTACGGCCATGCCCCTCCCTCAAGGGGCCTGGAGTTTTAGTTGTTTTTTTTTTTTCGTTTATTTGGCCAAATTGATTTAAATATTTTTTAGAATTATGTAATTAATTAAAAAATAATATTGTATAGTATCATATATTCACAACACAAATAATATACAACTGGGGTGCCGACGTTTCGACCGACATATCGCGGTCCTCTTCAGGGCTGTACTGCCGGCACCCCAGCCTTCGACGCGGCGTCACCCGGACAGCCCAGATGATGACTCTGGCCACGGAAGCCTACGATATCAAATATGTTTATTATTCAACAAAAATCAATGAAACCCCCCTCAAACAATCGGCTGGATCCGCCCCTACCCGAGTACGTCTGTACCCACAGCCATACGTCCATATTGACTTTAGTACTTGTTGGAATTGTACATCGACAACCGAGATTCTCTTTCGAACAACTACTACTAGTGACAGTGAATAGATTACACCCACTGACCACTGCTTTGAATAAAACACCCATGCTTTCCACCGACTTAAAGCATAGCCGAGGGCAGCGCGTTCTTGAATGTAGCTGGAAGACCCAGCTCCACCTAGACAGTGAATCAATACACGATAGAAAAATATTATTTCTGCATAGGATAAAATGGGATGAAATAAAAAAATAAATATTACAGAACTATTAATTTATTCGCAGTTAAACCATCATCTATTCGTAGCAGTGATTTGTTTTCACGTGCGCTTCACAACTACTGTGATGTGAGGCGTGATGTATCTTTGAGAAGCTTTGTGGGATGTTCGTGCAGAAAAGACTTATATTTCATTTTTGAAAACAAAAATATTCTTTGTTGGGATGAATAAAAGGAATCGTTTTGAATCCAATGGTATCTTTTTACTTTGTCTTTCATTGGTTTCAGATATAAAATTAATAAATACGAGTGTGTAAAGAACCTGACGTCAATTTGTTTTCATTCAAAACGCATAGAAGTAATCGTTCCGTAAAATGAAAGTTCTTCTTGGAAATAAAATGACGTTGGTTTCGAAGAATCCTGGATTTGTTTTGTTGACTAACTCTCACAACAAATTTTAGTAAAAAATTACAGTTGTTAAAATGAGCTTTTATGAGTTTCAAACAATAAAATTGTCATCCAGACTTTATTAAATTGCTTTCGTCAGACTGCATTTCGTGAAGAATCATGAGAAACATCGTATGTTTGCGAGAGGCAAGCAAAATATAGAACCCGAACGTAAGAAGTTGACGAGAAAAAAATAAAAACAATTTGAATGCCAACATTATTGAAACAGCAACATAAAATGCATTCAATGGGACGTGATGAACAGAGAAAGGACACAACTTTGCAAATGTTCCTTTTAATTGTCATCTGATGATAGCTGGGAATCTTCTACATTTTACAATCACTATAATGCATTATGTGCAGATGTGAGAGTTTTCATTTGAAGGCAATTTTCAAAATGAGACAAAAGAATTCAGACTAGCTACGAGAAGCATATAATTTTTTATTTTGATTTATTTTCGCAAAAAAAAAAAAAAAATTGTCAGTGAAGTATGAGGAAAAATATAATGTGGACACGTTTTCTTGAGTTCCACTATCCCTTCCATATAGTTTACTGATATATTTAGTTGAACGATGTGTAAATCGAGATGAGCAACATTTGAGAACAAGAAAATTTTGCTCCCGAGTGATAGAAATCTTGTGAACGAACCAGATATATGTTTTGATAGTATTAACAACAAAAAAGAAACTAGTGAAAGAAGAGCTCAACAAATTGTGCGCATTGACGGCTACATTGTCGTCCAGAAGCAGAACAAGGGGTTAACTCAACATTTGCTAAAGCACTAAATATCACTGTTAAGATGAATATTATTTCCCATTTTGACGATCAATTTTGTGTCTAATATTATAGAAATAGTTAAGCAACTAAAAAGATTTTCTTGGTATTTTCATTGTGTAACGATTTCAATTGTTTCATGTCTTTTCCAATGTGTTGTAAAGTAACGAACATATATTCCATGTGGATTTCTTGTAGTGAGCTATTGATAAGACACTTGATGAATATGATTACTATGACATATGTTGCAATTAAAAATATTTGTTTTCCATGAAAATATGTTCTCAACTTTCAGTAAGTCACTTTTGAGAGAAAAAAAACTGCAGCCTCATAAATAAATAAACAAGGCATGGTCCCCATGCCCCCCCCCCCGAGGATACGCCATTGCCTCTAGAAGGCGACACAGGAACGTGCTGAGCGATGCAGGTGAACCTGGAGACGGATCTTCTCCATCAGCCTTCCGGGCGAAGCGGGGCGCGTCATGGAGCCAATTTCCAGGAACGGCGCGGCACGAACCGGAAACATATTCCGTACGAGTACATGCGCATGCAGGCGGCCCCGGGCACAGGGCGCCCGAGACATTGACAGGCGGGGGATGAACGCAAAGCGCCTGCAAATCAGCCCACTGGGCACGAAGGGGCGAGGGCTCAAGAGCACCACATACTCTAGTGGCCTGCAGCAGCAAAAATGTTGCTATCGAAGGTCTCGCAAATTGGGACCTGAAGCAGTAGAAGTTCACTTAAGCTGACCGAGTATCTGAGTACCTGAAACAGTACATGCGAAAACTGAAGCTTGAGAAAGTGAAATATAAGAGAGACGATGAGAGAGATAGAAGATGAAAGAGAGACGATGAGAGATGAGAGAAGATGAAAGAAAGAAAGAAAGAGCAAAGAGAAAGAGGGAGCAAAGGTAAATAGGGAGAGCGGAGACAGAAAAGGAGAGGAAAGGCAAAAAGGGAGCGTAAAGGCAGAAAGGGAGAGCAAAGAGAGAAAGAGAGTAGAGCAGTGGAGAGTAAAGAGGAAGAGCAAAGTTGATATGGAGAGAAAATGAGACGGGAGAAGAACCGAGAGGCAGGAGAGAGAGATATGAGAAAAGAACAGAGAAAGGGACAGAAAAGAGAAGTGCTCTGAAAATTAATACACGTCGATGTATTTGTTGACTGGAGACAACATTAATAAAAGAACGTTCATTTTAAGCACAAGGCAGTAAGTTCAGAGAAGGAAATGGTATTCATGATTCTACACGCATAATTCGGCGGTGCACATTTATAATGAGTCGAAGTTTAGCGTCATGGATCAAGGTAAAAGATGAGAGAATGTCGGGTGAATCTCACGGGTGGAGGTGATTCAGAATGGGCAAAGTGTGAGCACATTCTAGGTCCTGATTTTCCCGCGTAGGTTTGCCGGGGAATGTCTGCCTTATACGCTAAGTATAAGAGTGCTCCGAAGTTTGAAGAAACCGAGACAATGTGTGCAGGGCGTTGTGGCAAAGAGAGTCAAGGGGTAACTCCACATGGCGCAGACGGACGGAAGAGCGTCGCCGCCAGCGGAAGCGGGGGCGGGGCGGAACGGAACGAAAAGGGGTCGGAAGAAGGGCAGGAGAGGAAGGGCGTCCGCGTGTATTTGTCTTTCCCTCCCCCGCAAGGCGCTGGTACCCTCAATCTTGCAGACACGTCAGCGTGTCGGTCACGCAGCACAAACCACATCCCTCCAACTAACCATCGCCCTTCTCTAACTATCCCCATCTTCCTGCCCTCTTTAATGTCGTTGCTTAGCTGCCCCCATCCGTTCCCATCTCAGACCCAGCCGGCACCCGTCCCCACCTCAGACATCCCAAGGACCTTGCCGTCCGCACGCTCATCTACACTCAACACCATCAAAATCACTAGCGCGCCATCTACCACGCCGCCAGCTCTGCATGAAAACGGTAGGCGAGGGCAGTTGGCAGGGATGCCGAGACGCATGAGGGCGGTTCGAGGCACAGCAACGGGACTGGCGTCAGGACGGGCGACAGGACGGGCGACAGGACGGGCGACAGGACGGGCGACAGGACGGGTGACAGGACGGGCGACAGGACGGGCGACAGGACGGGCGACAGGACGGGCGACAGGACGGGCGACAGGACGGGCGACAGGACGGGCGACAGGACGGGCGACAGGACGGGCGACAGGACGGGCGACAGGACGGGCGACAGGACGGGCGACATGGAGGGCGACATGGAGGGCGACAGGGTCGATGACAGGGACAACGCTGGGAGACAACAAAGATGACGGGTGCAGCGACAAGAATGGTGTTAGGGACATCGAGAGATGGACTGAGAGATTAGCGCATGAGCATGTTGAGAAAAATCTGCGGCTGCAGCAAGGGTATGGCAGACCTCACGGAGCAGCTCCACAGGAGCGTGAGCAGAGGGAACGGTGGCAGCGATGGCGGCGGCTTGGCAGACGGCATTTGCGATGAGAATGTAAGTGTTGGATCCTGTAGCGGGGACGACGGCGGTCGGGAAGCGGAAGGGGCGACTGAGGTGGCAGAGCGGCGTGAGCGATTGCCGGGTCGGTGCGCACAGTGGCGGGGAAGGGAGTGGCGAGAGCGTCGGTGACGGGATGGTGAGAGTGAAATGGCGGTAGACGGGTGGCGGTAGCGGGGTGGCGGTAGCGGGGTGGCGGTAGCGGGGTGTCGGTAGCGGGGTGTTGGTAGTGGGGTGTTGGTAGCGGGGTGCTGGTAGCGGGGTGTTGGTAGCGGGGTGTTGGTAGCGGGGTGTTGGTAGCGGGGTGTCGGTAGCGGGGTGTTGGTAGCGGGGGTGTTGGTAGCGGGGTGTTGGTAGCGGGGTGTTGGTAGCGGGTGTGTAGCGGTGTTGGTAGCGGCGGGGTGTTGTAGCGGGGTGTTGGTAGCGGGGTGTTGTAGCGGGGTGTTGGTAGCGGTGTTGGTAGCGGATGTTGGTAGCGAGAGCGGGTGGTGGTAGCGGGTGGGGGTGCAACGGGGTGGGGGTAGCGGGGTAGCGGGTGGCGGTAACAGGGTGGCGGCGTTGGCAATGACGTAGACATTTATTCACTCAGCGTGAGTGTGGCGATGATGGTGATGGAGGGAAGGAGATAGCGGTGGCGGTGGCGACAAGGACGGCGCTAGTGTCGCTGGTGACGAGGGCGTGGGCGGTGTCGGGGAGTCCCCGCCCCGCCCCCGCGCCGCGCGCCGCCGCTCCCGACGCAGGTGCCCTGCCTTTGTGGCCGGGTTATTACGGGGAGACGAGGCGTGTCACTGCTGGCTAATTGTGTCTCTTCTCCGTTTCGAAGGTAAAGCAGGTATTTCCGGTCGTCACTACGTAATTAAGAATATTTTTCTGGTTTCCCGTTGGGACGTCAAATTCACGTCATAATACACAGGCACTTTAGGTGGTCGTTTTTGTATTTCCAATGTGAAAGGAGACATATAAGAAAATAATATCATGATGATAATAGGTTACAAAGAAATGAATTGCTCTTATGTATATTTAAATATATTTTTAAAAAGAACATTACGTACGATATATAAATAGAGTCCAGAAACTAGTAATCAAATGGCTTCCTTACAAAAATGGACTTCTTTATTACAGCTAGGATGTTACATTGATTATTGTAACTAATAGGTGAAATAGTCAGTCTGTTTCTTACTGCTGTCTCCAGACAGCGACTATTTTTTAACTAGCAGGATGTACCGAAAAAATCACACATTCTTTATTCTCGATTTTTGTTTATGAATAAGAAGTCGGGGAAACAATATAGATATAAATCATTTCTTGGTTCTTGAAACTTGCAAGTGTTTTGCTTTAAAAATTGTGATGATTTTTCCGAAATAAACAATTGTGATATTCCCTAACGAAGTGAAGCAACACTTTGAGACCAAATCACCAAATTACATTGTAGAAAATGAAGGCTTTAACTTTTCATCTATATAGCAGGTTTTGGAGTCCTTGTCTCCTCTCAAGTCTGGTCCAAATATGACTTTTCCTTTCTATTGCTTCATCATTCTCGTTTTTCGTTTCCTCATATTGGTATTCCTCTTTATTCCCAATTACAACACTCATTAGAACACAGTTGCCCAAACTCTCAACAGTCATTCGACAATTTTAGAAAATAATGTATAGGATACCTTATACTATTTTTTCAACAGTCGGTCATCTTTTTCTCGAAGAAAGGACTTACTCAAAGGCAACCAAATATTTTTCCAGTAATCATTCATATAAGACTTATATTCACCAGTATTTCCGTTGTCACTTAAAAAATCATGTTCTAACGTACATATTGCTCACCAAATCATAAAAAGAATCAAAACTCATCAAATTAAAGAGAAATGAGATTTATTGCTTTTTCTGTTAGGACAATAGAACGGAACTTATAAATAAGTGTCGTGACAGAAAAATAAAGAACACCTGTATCCATATTGAGAAGAAATATCTTTCTAATCTCATGTAAAAATATCCACAACATTTTCAGTTTAAAAAATCTTTGAAAGTACATTTCTAATATTCTAAGATTTTTCAGATTTACTTCAATGCCGTATTTTGGCTACCGTTTACCGAATAAATTTACTTCAGCGAAAGAAATAATTCTCTCTTGTATCAAAGCAGTATTTGGAATAGCAAATTTTACGAATTAATACTATGTAATTTTACAAAAATCATTTTATCAGCCTCACACATTTTGCAGCTTTCTACTCTTCTGCGTATACAAAAATAAAGTCCTAAATGACGTTATTTAATAAGCATAATTCAAAATTCCTATACAGTATTTGAATAACTTCTCGATTGTGCGGATGTTCGAATGTGCGGATGTGCGTTTCCGTCTCTCACGGTTAGATCTCTTCCCGTGGACTAATCGAGACATACAAGGTATCATTCGTCGCGTCTCGGTCTCCTCATGGGAAACTGATAAATTGTTTTCGGATCCGGCCACAAGATTTTCAGAAATTATCAAAACGTGTTTTTTCGTATTTTAGGCGATGCGATCTGGGTGAGTATGTCGAATTAAATCAACGTCACCCAAATAGATCTATGTAGGTGGCGTTTATTAACCTCCAGTACCTTAAAATACCAACGTAGATAAAGACGAAGTTGAAGGAAAGGCTAAAGGAATGAAAGAGAAAGACGCAGAAAGACGCGACGCAGAGAAAGACGCAGAGAAAGACGCAGAGAAAGACGCAGAGAAAGACGCAGAGAAAGAAGAGAAAGAAAGACGCAGAGAAGACGCAGAGAAAGACGCAGAGAAAGACGTAGAAAGACGTAGAGAAGACGTAGTAGAGGAAAAACGTAGAAGTTTTATAAGACAAAGTGGAAGAGCGGGTTCGTTGGTCGAGTCTCGCCAATGCAAAATAAGGCACAACCTAACTTAATCCAAAGCGATTAGAGGTTACAAAAACGAAGGATTTCCTTTCACGGAAAATGAACTATATAAGTGGAGGCCTATTGAGTTCCCCGGATCAGACGGCCGAGGATGCACGTCTCCGAGAAGAGAATAGCGGTGTCACGAGGCGGTTGCTGCGTCTGGCTGCGGCGATCAACGTTATGTCTTCAAAGAATATCGAGAAGATCATTTTTATACGAGAAATCTGGATACGTCAAGTGACCCGGAGGTGCAACAGACAAATGCGTGTTTGCCGACAACATTGTGGGGCTTTCAAATTGATTGAAATGATTGAAGGCGTTATTGTCAATAGTATATTTCAAAAATAGCTTTCGATGGCTTAGCCATCATCAGTTTTCTGTTGTCTGGGAGCCACAAAACGACGTCGATTTTGTGGCTCGTTAGTCGTTTTTGTGGCTCCCAGACAGCAGAAAACTGATGATGATGCTAAGTCAAAAGCTGCTATTTTGAAATAAATACTATTTTGACAACTTTCTTCAATAATTTCAATTATGTAAATGTCAACCTACAACTCACCACTGAATCAATATTTCAAATTGATTTTAAAAATATGTAGTACGACAAATTGAATGAAAACCATTTTGAAATGACTCTTGACTAAGTCAATTTTATGAAACATTTACATTACCTACGTTCAGGAAAGCCAAAGATAGAGACCGTGCTCAATATCACACAATAATAGAATAATTTAAGTGGCTATTTCGCATGGCTGAGAAGCCATCTTAACTGAACAAAAAGAACTCTGAACTCAAGAACGAAAACACAAGAAGAAAAGTCTAACAACCGAAGAAAATTTAAAGCGTTTATTTATTTATTTATTTATTTATTTTACGTCAAAAAAACAGTTAAAAACTGCGTATGACGTGCTATGGGTAAAAGTGAATTGTGTGCACATTTTCAAAATTCTGTGATCCCTACACTAAGTCATATACTACTTAAATTTTGAATTTTGAATTTTGCGTTGAGGACGCCACATTCGGCTAGTATATTAGTGTGTAAGTAAAGAAATAAATACAATGGGATCTTAAGTATTTGCCTGCCTGATTCTGAAGCTTTGACTTTAATTAATATTTCAATAAAAAATTTAGTATTCAAACGCTCCTTTCAATCGTTTTCGTGGTGTTTCTGTGACCTCCTCCATGCAGATCGGAGAAACCACGGAAAACTATCGATCAGAGCAGCCGGCCGCTAGAATTCTCCTCCAGACAGCGACTGAATTCGACTACAAAAGGAAAGACAAGTCATCGTTTCCCGCGTAAATCCTTCCCTCTCTGGGATTTTGAACGTCCTCTGGAGAAAATTGTTAATGCGTACACTGCAGTTCGCTACACAACGATCCGCAAACGTATTCTTCTACATCCAGTCCTGTGGATTAAGATCCTCTCCTTAAAACACAGCTGCCCAAACTCTTTCAAAAGTCATTCGACAATTTTACGAAAATAATGTTTGGGAACCTTACACTATTTTTTCCAACAGTCGGCCGGCTTTTTTTCGAAGAAATGACTTACTCGAAGGTAGCCAAATATTTTTCCAGTAATCATACATATCAGACTTATATTCACAAGTGTTTCTGTTGTCACTCTTAAACATTCATGTTCTGACCTATATATTGCTCACCAAATAATTAAAAAATTCATCAAGGGACAGCAAATTTAAGAAGAGAGTGGAATTTCACATTTGAGTGGACAAGCAAATTTTACGAACTAATACTATGTGATTTTACACAAAATATTTTATCAGCCTCACACATTTTGCAGTTTTCTACTCTTCAGTGTATTTAAAAATAAAGTTCGAAATTACATTATTTAATAAGCATAATACAAAATCTCTACATTTGAGTAATTTGATACGAGTAATACAAGTAATTCGTAATTGAACAACTCCTCGAGTGTGCGGATGAGCCGCGGACAGCGTGATCTTGGATGAGGAAGGATCCTCATCCAGTCCTCATTTCCAATGAGACGATTCCCCCCTCTTTACATTGTCAATCCTCTATTGACTATTCTGTCTCGTCGTGCGTTCATCAACGTACAGTTCCTCATTTGCTTCTTTGGATTACTGCAACCTCCGTTAATCCGGCTATCCAAGTGTCACTGTAGGAACATTTTATAGACAACACCGCAAGCTTGTTTCTTCACCTGGAACTACTATCTTCCTATATAAATCCGTCAGCTCCGTGGCACTGATTTACCAAAGTCCGTAGGCCCTTATTGACGTTGATCTTTATTTTATTTGGACAGCCTGAATGACTCGCTAAATTTGGCAGTTTAGATGAGATTCGACGTGGTGCTATGAACTGACAAACATTTCACAATCACATGACGGAAACATCTGTCTTATGCGAGTTTCCAACTCAAACCTTTCCGTATATAATAGTAACTTAACCTTCGGTAGCACTTCAACTGATTACAAAACTGCGAGGATCACCGAAGAAAGAAAAAAATAAACTGCACAGAAATGACATTCTCATATGGATGTGCGAACTGTTCTCATGGGCTCCTGCGCAGCTGCAGGTCCACAACTGTGCGCTAGTGACCACGAAGAGGGCGCGGTTGAGCGCGGATTAACGGAACGAACCTGAGAGCAAAGCAGAGCAGAGCAAAGCAGAGCAAAGCAGAGCAAAGCAGAGCAAAGCACCGCGCCATGCACAGCGACGCAGCACGACGAGGTGACGCGGTCCGCGGAGCAGCTGGTGACCGCCTGAATCACCATCATTCCACCTGGGCGCGTCATTCGGAGCTTCACCTAATGGACGAAGGGTCATCAGCCGCTCATTACCTTCGCTCCTGATGGAGATGGAATTCGTTGCTCATTTTGTCTCGTTAATGCAGGGGCGATGAGATATGTAGAATGTAGGAAACTTAAATGGTAGAAACTGAAATATTATCTACATCTTCAAGACATAACCATCTGCGTGAGGAAAGGTATATATGTAGTATGATCGTATAAAAATAATGGGTAATCAAAGAATAGCGTATTGAATCTATAACACAATTTCCCTAAAGCCGCATTATGCTGAATGGACTAAAGAGAGTATATATATATATATATATATATATATATATATATATATATATATATATATATATATAAACAGAAGATATAAGTATACTTGCTTTCAAGCTTCTACATCGTCACCCTGTAATTCGATACAACGCTTGCAACGAGTGTACAGATCCTCAAACGCCTTCTGAATGCCCCTCTTTCAACACTGTTTAGTTCTTGTCACTACTGCTTGGATCGCCTCTACCGACTCGTACCCGTAATATAGTCGGGAGAGGATAAATCTGGAGAATATGGAGGGTGTTTGATGCTAAACGCATGTGTTCTTGCCAAAAATTGCTACACACGGTGCGTTGTCGTGCAAGAGGCACTATCTTTCCATTGCCACTGTCTAGCCAATTAGACGTCACACGCAGCATTCTTCGCAGAATCCGATTCAAAATGTTTTTTTTTTAGAATACATATGTCACAGTGGACCGTTGCCAAAGGCATTCTCGGTGAATGATGTCCCGACTATCGAAAAAGATGATCAACATCGGTTTTGTTTTCGATTTAGACTCTCGCCTTGATCAGTCGACTTTTTTTGGGGGCTTGTCGACTCAGCACTCTGGCGTTTTGTTTCCGGATCATACTGTAGGCTCCAAGTTTCGTCTCCGGTTACGATGTGGATTGTACGGCTTGCTTTCTTAAATTTCAACTACTGACTATTTTGTATTGCAGCATGCACATCAACTTCGTAACTTACAATTTGAAATTTGTCGTTGAAAACGAGAAAAAATTATTTACGTTTATTTTTCCAGTGCAAGACAGACTATCGCTTACGTAAGGGAAGGTGATTATTATCAAACTACTCCAGACTAGTCGAGACCGTTAAATTTAGTGTCATTTCGTAGGTTAAGTTTAATTACAACCTCATCGAAGCATAAAATAGCTTCTTCTTTCCTGCAACCGCATTCACACTTTCATCTTCGAAACCACGTTGCTGCAAAAGCAATACATCTCCCCTGGTACTCCGCAGACCAAATATCATTCACATTATCGTGTAAGCAATCCTGCAAAAATAAAGCAACACCTCAAGACACAACCGACAATTAAGTAATCTAGTCATGTCAATTGAAGCGGTGAACTCGTTTGGAGACGGTACAAGATTTCTTTGGAAAGAAAAACTGGTGGATTTTGTTTTCTTGAACTTTAATCCACAGTTGAATTGGCGTTTGTCATTTGAAATTTAAAAAAGCAACGTTTACGTTCGGCAATTCGATGATGTGTGTAGAATAATATACTACGTAAGTAACTACATATACATACGTGGAATAGCTTACCACGAGTTTTACAAGAGCTTCCCCTCTTGCAGGAGGACTTTGCCCTTTGTGGGACTCTCTAGGCTCATTCATTCAAGCGACTACAAAAGTGTATACGAGTGTTCTGCATTCCTCATTACGCAGTTGAATGATACGTACGAAACACTGAATATAGTATCGTGCTACCTCAGTCAAGTTGCACTTCGCAGTTGTAGAAGCATAAAATGGTTACGGTTCTTCCCCTCTACTCTCTAGCAGTCGTGTCGCGGTCCATAGAAGCCACAAATGAAAATGCGAAGCCGCGAAAACGAAGCACTATTTCATGACACAGCAGAGGATGTTAGTCACATCTCATCTGAAGCGGTGAACTTCTCATCTACTTCCCTAAAAGTTCCGTCCCAAAGGAAAATTAGGGGTTTGTTTTCTTCGATTATCAAAATGCATGGAACTCTGACCCTGGGGATCACCAACTTCGTCTTGTGAAACAACAAAAAATAAAAAATAAAAATAAAAAAATGATAAAAAATTCGTTCAAATAAATTAATTAATTATGATATACTACTGAATTAAAAATATATTTGTTTTGTTTTTGTGTTTATTAGGAAATAATATGAGTTACATAAGTGCGTATTGTGTCTTTAATAAGTACGATGCGTTGAATCCTACTTCCTACGACTTCTTCGGCGAGTTGAACTTCTCAGTCGTAGACGCACAAAATGGCTACCGTACTTCCCCTCGCCAACTCACACAACCAGCACCGAAACCAAGAAGCCGCAAATGAAAATGTATCTCCCCTTATTCTCCGCAGACCGAATCTTAGAGTTTGCGCGCTTTCCAAGATTAATACCACCACCGGCATCGCGTGCGGAGCGACGGTGGTGCCCGCCGCGGCCGCGTCTTGTATTAATTCTTGCCTTAATAGCTCCCGCGGCGACCAGCGACCGGCTGCGAGATGAATCCGCCCGCGCCCGCAACTTTTAGTTGCGTTTGCTGCCGCGGAGCGCGCGCTCTACTTTTCCTTGCGCCCAGCGATCTTTTGTTTGTCGACTTTTGTTTTTGCAAGATGGCGCGAGAAAAGGGCACCGGGTCACCGAAGGTCATTCCGGGGTCTGCCCCTACGTTCTCATTCCCATGATTGATATTTCATCATTTAAATAATGAAGATAAATAATTAATTGGTTAGGATAGAAACTATAAGTTAAGGATACTGCCGAAAATCACGAAAAAAACGAGGATCGGCGACTTAAAAGGTAGAATAAGCCTGATATATCTCAGAACTTAAAATAGATTAAATTTTTTTTTCATTCTAATACGTCTTCTTCTTTTTCCCCTTCTTCTTCCAACCTGGATTAGGCTACAACGTGTGTTCCAGTGTCTACTTTTTTTTGGCCTGTCTAAATCTGTTTCTCTCTGTGAAGAGCTTAGGCCAACAATGTTTTATTTGGTAGTCTTTCCAAATCAATCTCAAACCAATTTAAATATAAACTAATATTAATTTTAAAAAGAGATTAGAACATTGGGTACATTTTGTGTGTTTTACGATGTTCTTGACTATAGAAGTTGGTGGCTTACTTTAGGAAGCGAGAAGTGAAAGGTTACCTTCAATTGAAGTTGAGTTCATCCTGAAATTAAGTGAGTCTGCACAGAACTTGAAACGGTTGTTTAACATTTTAACAAATTATTTATATTTTGTATCTAGGAGGCTTATTCCTCGATAATTAATGGTTTCTGAGCGATTTGCCTTTTAAAACAGTGGTATTATTTTTGCTGGGAGTCATTCTCTGGGAACTTCATGTTTTTTTCAAGACAAGCTATAAAAATGTAAAAGGCGCAAGTAGAATACAATACCAGCATATTTCGAAAATTCAGTGTTGAATCAATACTATTGAATTATACCGTGAATACTATTGAATCAAGGGCTTTCCAATTACTCATAATTTTAGGGGCTTCCTGCAATTCCTCTAAAATCAGGCGGGCTGATTGGCAACGTCTTCTTTGTTACTCGTTTGTAGAAGTTATAATGGGAAATAACATTCTGTCGTACATCACTGTTCAAAAAGGGATTCCAATTAGAACATTCAAAGCTGTCGTATTTTTTGGTAATAATAATTTAATAAATAATTTATGAAAATATAAATAATATATAGTTTATAAGTATACATTATGAATCTAAGAACCAGAAAAGTCATTATTTTGCAACTGTTACTGAAGTGCAAAATCTTTGCCATCGTAAAGTCGCATCTCTATTGTGACTCGCTTCGCAATGCGATGCGTTCGGTCCAGCTGCTCTCGGAGTAACGGGGGTGGGCGGGCGGATGCAGCCCGAGGAAGTGCGCTGGCCGTTCGAGGAACCGCTCCCCTCCCATGCCTGCGGCCACGCTGCCACCCAGCCACCCGATGCTTCCGTCCACATCTCTCGCCCGCCTTCCCCGCACTCCTGGCCCAAATCCGCGCCCCCCGCCCTGCACCCCCAGACCGCAGCTCCCGTCTCTCCTCCCCGCCGCGCCGTGCTCGTTCGCTCCCGCCACGCTGATCCCCGCCAAACCGATCTCCACCACGCCCCTCTCCGCACGTCGACTCCCGTCCGGCCGATCCCCGCCCCGCCCTGCCCCGTCATGTCTTTTCCCGTCCCTTCCTCCCAGCCACGTTCTTCCCCGCCCATCCTTCCCCGCCCGTCCGTCCCCGCCACGTTATTCTCCGCCACGTTATTCTCCGCCACGTTATTCTCCGCCACGTTCTTACCCGCCACGTTCTTGTCCAACACGTCTTTCCGTCGCCCCGTCCTTACCCGCCACATTCTTCCCCGCCACGTTCTTTCCCGCCACGTTCTTCCCCGGCACGTTCTTCCCCGCCACGTTCTTCCCCGCCACGTTCTTCCCTGCCACGTTCTTCCCCGCCACGATCTTCCCTGCCACGTTCTTCTCCGGCACGTTCTTCCCCGGCACGTTCTTCCTCGCCACCTTCTTCCCCGCCACCTACTTCCCCGCCTCCTTCTTCCCCGTCATCTTCTTCCCCGCCACCTTCTTCCCCAACACGTCTTTCCCCGCCCCGTCCTTACCCGTAACGTTCTTACCTGTCACGTTCTTCCCCGCCACGTTATTTTCTACCACGTCATTCCCCGTCTCGTCGTTCCTCCCCACGTTCTTCCCTATCACATCTTTCCCAGCCACAACTTTCCCCTCCGTGTCATTTCCTGCTACATCATCCCCATCACGTCCTACCCCGCCCCGTGTATCCCTGCAAGACGGAATCAGTTGCCTTCATCCCCACCACGTTCTTATCCACCACGCTCATATCCGCTACATTCATACCCGCTACGACCAACTCATCACTCTGTGATCTTGATCACGCACCCCTCCAAAGCCATTTTTCTTCCCACAGTTCTGCCTACCCCTTCCACAGTCACTAGTGCACCTTCCGGTTGTGCCCTCCCCCCATGTTCTACCCCCGATAATCATGTTACCTCCATACTCATACAACAGGAAACTCTGCCATAATCCTCCTTACCTTTACTCTACCATCACGCCCGTCGCTACCGCTCTGGGCGGGGGATCCCCGCCACGCTCACCCGCAGCTACTCTGCTCGCCACACTCCGCTGGTGGCTCTCTCCCTTCCGTCGTCCCCGCCCACTCGCAGGCACGCTCGTCTGCACCCCCTCCGCTCCCCCCATCCCTGCGTCCGCAAGGGAGGAAGGGGGGGCGACCAACAGCTGGAAATTAGGCAGAACTTGGAGCACATTTCACGAGGATCCGGCGCGCCGTCCCGGAAAGGATGACTGAGAAAACATCGCAATAAAATCCCAGACGAACGGATGTCATATTTTTTCGTTAGAAAGTTTTATGCCCTCTTTCTTTTTCCGTCTCTTTTCATTCTTTGTCCTGCTGTTCTTCTCCTTGTTCTGGCGACGAGGAAACTTGGGTAGTAGAGGACCGGGTTAACAGAATCTTTATGAGAAGGAAGAGGGTAGAGGGATTTTTTTCTGCAGACCCGAAGGCGCACGGCTGGAGGAGGAAGGGTTGGAGTGCGGGGGTGGGCTGTGGGAAGGAAGCGGGGATTCCGGGTCGAAGGGGTGAGGATGTCGGACACGTCCTTGAGTGTCTGCCGGCACAGAAGTTGACAGTTGACGCGACGAGGACAAATATTTCCGTCTTGTCTAAGGAATAGAGCTGATAACGTGGGTAGCGAAGGGTGAGAAAGCCTGAATAAGGTGTAGTAAATTACCTTAACAAATGTCTTTCATACAGCAATTTAGGGGGTTTATTTTTTTATTTTTTTTTAATTTTTTTTTTTAAATAATGTTTCTGGAATACGAATTACGCATTTAAAGTGATTCCCTATTCACCACATTATAACGAAAATGGGGGTCCTGAAGTTGTTGAAGCACAACACAATATAACAGTTCATTCCAGAAGCATTTCAAAAGTAATTCAATAATAAATATTTTATCTTCGGAATATTGTAAAATCTAAACAAAACCCTTTACATTTATGAAGGAGCATTTGTATTCAGAATCAAATGCTCCTATGCAGTAGATTAAATTTTCACAAAAAATATTTCCCGATGCAAAATGGAAAGGAAAGACTTACGAATTAACAAATTACAATACTTAGTTAAACGATCATCATAAATTCATTTTTTTTCACAAGCACCTGTAACAAACGAAACTGTTTCTCACTAAAATATTGAGCACACTAAGTAAATCAACTACCTAAGTTTTACGAAAATCTAAAATTTTAGAACTTTAAAACCATAAGAACTACCTTAAAAAAATAAAAATTATTTAAAGAACATTTTCAAATAATTGAAATTGATGAGAACTTTTCAATATGAAACTGAAGTAAAAAAACAACTAGAATCCAATATACGTAAAACCTCGTATAAAGGCGAAAGTGTGTGTACTTCAGGGCAGAAATATTTATGTGAATGTTGTGCTTCGCGTAGCAAGTGACGTTCTGCATCCTCAACCGCGAGCACCTGAAGTGCGCACTCTGGTGCACAGCTTGAGCACCGCAGCCTCCGTTTTATCGCTCTCGTTTCCTCCCGGAAACCGCAATCAGCGGCTCCGGCTCAGACCGCTGCCCGCTCCCCGCGCACCGACACGCCCCGCCTCGCCCGGTCCCCTCCCCGCAGCCGCCCCGGCCGCAGAGACCGCCAACACCTTCCCCACACCCTCATCCACGGTCGCCCTCACCCTTTCACCCTCGCTTTCGCTCTCGCCCTCACTTTTGCCCTCACTTTCGCCCTCGCTTTTGCTCTCGCTTTTGCCCTCGCTTTTGCCCTCGCTTTTGCCCTTGCTTTTGCCCTCGCTTTTGCCCTCGCTTTTGCCCTCGCTTTTCACACCCTCGCCCACGGTCTCACCTTCGCCGTTGTCCACGCCGTCCTCCAAACCCTCGCCCACGCCCTAGTTCTCGCACTCACTCTCGCTCTCGACCTCGCCCTAGCCCTCATCGACATCTCGCCCTTGCCCTCGCCCTTGCCCTCGCCTTTTCCTCGCGTTGCCTCGCCTTTTCCTCGCGTTGCCCTCGCGTTGCCCTCGCGTTGCCCTCGCGTTGCCCTCGCCCCTTGCCCTCGCCCCTCGCGTTGCCCTCGCCTTGCCCTCGCCTTGCCCTCGCCTTGCCCTCGCCTTGCCCTCGCCTTGCCCTCGCCTTGCCCCCGCCTTGCCCCCGCCTTGCCCTCGCCTTGCCCTCGCCTTGCCCTCGCCTTTTCCTCGCCTTTTCCTCGCCTTGCCCTCGCCTTGCCCTCGCCTTGCCCTCGCCTTGCCCTCGCCTAGCCCTCGCCCTGCCCTCGCCTTGCCCCCGCCTCGCCCTCGCCTTGCCCTCGCCTTGCTCTCGCTCTCACCCACGTCCTCGTCCCTGCCTTCATCACCGTCTCAACCCTTCCCGCCAACTCCACCTCCGCTGTCCTCGCCCACACAGCCACGTTCTCCAGTCACATCCTCCCGCACTCGAACCCTTCCCCCCCCTTCCCTGCTTTCAAGGTGCGATTCCTCCAGGTTTCACCTTCCGCATCCTCGCTGCTGTCCATTATTTTATTGGAGAACACTCTCACCGAACCATGCCGTACACGGTGTGTACATCTCTTCCTTCGCCCACCTCTCGTCTCCCCTTTGCCACGCCCCCGCGCGCAGGTTGCACTCGCCCATCAGAGCTCCCCGCGCGCTGCGTTCGGGGCCAAAGTGTTTACGTGCACCTCGAGGCCCGCCCACCCGGGCGCACGGGGCGGGCGCTAATCTTTAATGTAGTTCAGCTGTTCTTAAAGTTGGCGCGCTTATCAGCAGGCGGCCCGGCCCCGCCCGGCCCGGCTGGGGAGACGCGGTGCCCGGATGAGGGCGCTCGATACAGTATTGGCTCCCCCCGGTAGGGGGCGCCCGCACTAAGCCGCTCCACGCCGCGCCGTGCCGCGCGGTCCCCGCTTCCTTCCCCGGCGCAGGCAGCAGCCTTTACAGCCGATAAACGCCGCCCGGGGACGCGGGCCGAACGCGGACGCCCATGGGCGGGGTGTTCGCCCGCCTCGCCCAGCTGCTTCCGCTACGGGGCGGTTGCGATCCGACGCCTAAATGGCGGGGTTGGAGAGTTCACGTGCCACTGGGCCCCTGCCCTTCCAACTCCAAGAGGATTTTCGTCATGCGAAATCTGCGCGTATTATTGTAGACAAGATGCTTGTGATCTGTATAGGTTTTGTATTGCTTGTAGAACTGTATAGATAGAAAAGGTAATATTGTATTTATTACTACTAATACTATTAAATGAGTATCTGGACTAAAAATATTTTAAAAAAATCATATTTTAATTCTCAGTTCTATATTTGAGTTTGGGAGAGCATACGCAAGCTTTTGCAATAAAAGAAAATAAATTAGAAGATAGAACTGTTCACTTTGAACTGCTTGTAAAGATAAAATGAAAAATGTTACGATTTTATCTACATCCTGTAAATTAATTATGCAGTATACCACAGTTTAAGATTAATTGGGGAAAAGCAATTAATAATACACCAAAATTGAAGATATTCGTCACAACATACTCCTCAAGAAATGAATCATTCGCTAACCCAGGCGAATACAAAATGGATAAAGGATTTTTGAAATTCGGCCAGAGGACGTAATCACATTATAACAGGGGACAAATAAATGTGGAAATCTGCGAAAATTTGTGTCAAATTTGTACTCGCTACAAGCGCTGAATGTTGTTCAAAATGGAATACACGGTAAAAATGGGATATTTTTTGAATTGTATGTAAAATACAATTTCAACATTCTTCCACGTAAGGGCTACGCGGTGTAATTCATTATAGGGCTTTAAGACGTGTTTTGATGCATTTTCTTTACGATGATTATCAATTATATAATTTTCGAATTTGCAACTAGTAATTAATGTTATTTATGTATGATAGTACAGGCTCATTTCATGAAAACCCGCCTCTACTTATGATGCTAAGAATGTCTTTTTTTTTCTTTTCACTTTAGAACAGTGCCGTTTAGTATAGAAATTCATTTTATGTTATGACAAAAGGAAATAACCCATTTTTATATGCCATTAATTTGCATTTTTTGTCTATTTCGACTAATAAAATCATTTTATTACCTTTTCCCTTCATTTTTAATGCATTTTTGGCTCATTTCATCGATTTTAATGTAATTTTTAATGGTAGTTGCTTCAAACGATATTTACGAGATGCAAATCTTCTATACTGAATTACTCAGTAGTCTACTCTATTTGTTCGCTCAGAAATTGTTTTGACAGCCATTGTATGTAATTCTTGTGACGTATAACAGCGCCATTGCTGGTTCGGCCGATTTCGGGATAACTAATGACAGTGATTTCCCGGTAAAGAACAGCCCAAACCAAAAGTTTGCAAGCGGAGTTCACTCGAACGAATGGAAGAAGCCTCGATTACATCAGTAGTATAGCTAACATTTTGAGTTGTTCATGCAAACTGGTTTTGATAATATTTTTTACGTCATTTTTCTTTGGTTTTAGGGCATTTTTAAAGCATTTTAAGAAACTTTTATTGATCACTAGCTGACCCGGCGAACTCCGTTCCGCCTTAACAGCCGGTCCCATCTTTTTCCCGCGTCGCACTCACTGTGAGAAACTGTACTATCCTTGTTGCACTCGTGATAATAAAGCAATTGCAGATTTGTGTTTTTCTCTCAAACAAAGAAGAATTTCAAAAAAATTGATATTAAATAGATAATTAAAAATCTATTACCTACCAGAGCGTTTTTTGAATTGATTTTTGTTTAAGAGAAAAATACAAAGCTGTAATCATAGGGACCGGCTGTTAAAGGCAATAAATAAGTAGATTTTGGAATTTATTAAGTTAAATTGTTTATTAGAAAATACAAATAAAAAAATTAAGTAGATTAATCATTCATTATTGTTCCTGTATTTTGGTGCATAGGTTGCACTCTTCAGTTAAGTACCTTGTGATACACAACATTTTTTGTTTTATTATCAGGCGCAGGTTACAACAGGCAACAATGACCGCTAACATGCGAAATCACGCGAAATTGTGCAAAAACGTGCGTTCTCACACAGGAACGCTGTCGAACGGGATAAACAGTATCCTATGTCCGTCTCCTGGCTCAAAGCTTCCTGCTCACCAATTTTCAGCCAAATCGGTAGAGCCGTTCTTGAGTTATAAATAGTGTAACTAACACGACTTTCTTTTATATATATAGATTTTTGGCGATGTTTTAGGTCATCAAAACCCGCCCCCGAGACTCTCGTGGTGCTTATCCACCGTACCGCCTCCCGCAACCTCCCCGTCGTCACCTTCGCCCCCGCTTCTGCGTCATCGACTCAGGCGGCAACGCCACCCCCACCGTCCCCGCCGCCCCCGCCGCCGCCGGCCGGTCATCCGCCCCTGAATACAGCTTGTCGAGCGGAAGTTGAGACACGATATTAGTCGAAGTTCGGCACTTTGAGGCAGTTGGGCTCGCTCAGCGGTGTCGCGACGGCCAACAACTTTCCAGCTGGCGTCGCCCGCCGCCCCCGCCCCGCCCCCCGACGTAGGGCGCGCGCGACGGAGAGGGAAAAAGTTTCCGATGATGCTGGTAGGCTACGGGGCTCCGACGGATGCAAGTTGGAAAGATTGGCTGCTGCTGGTGCTGCTGCTTGCGTATTGATCCTGAGGGCGGCTATCTGCCGCCTGCTGAAGACGTGCGGGCGCGAAGGTGTGTGCTGCTGGGTGAGAGGGCGGGCGAGGGAGAGGACGAGTGGCCGGAAGGTTGAGGCGGCGCCAGAGCTGGTGAGCGAAACAGCGGATGAGAGACAGGGCTTGAGGATTGCTGAGTGGGTGGGATAGGGAGCGGTTGAATGAGAGAGAAAGCGATTGAGGGAGAGGGAGAGAGAAGAGAGAAAGAGAGAGAGAGAGAGCGGAAGGGCGTGAGGTCAGGTAAGTGAGAAGGCGAGAGAGCGGGTGAGTGAGAGGGCGAGTGAGAGACAGGGCGTAAGGATTGGAGAGTGAGAAGGATAGGGAGTGGTTGATTGAATGAGAGAAGGGGAGAGAGCGATTGAGTAAGAGAGAGAGGGAGCGACTGAGTAAGAGAGAGAGAGCGGATGAGCGGAAGGGCGTGAGGACGGGTGATTGAGAAGGCGAGAGAGCGGGTGAGCGAGAGGGAGAGAGAGCGGGTGAGTGAGAGACAGAGAGAGATAGCACAAACCCTTTTTTATGCTAAATAAATTATTACATTATAGTTGCTTCATACGATAATTCGAAGCAGGAAGCAACAACTTCATTTCTGCTAACACACCGAAGAGAATCGGTGTATCAATTATAGTATACCACATATGCGTATGTCTGACTGTGGCATGTGATGCATATCCTAGATTTACTGTTTCTAACCAGCAGAGGGCCACGACTACAGGTCGAACATCGTGTACATACATGTATCAAATATAATAATAATAATAATAATAATAATAATAATAATAATAATAATAATAATAATAATAATAATAATAATAATAATAATAATAATAATAATAATAATAACAGAGTTTTTCCTCTGTTCTAATCAGTTATCTAATTTTTATCTCTTTATTGATTTTAGTTTCTTCATAAATTCTATTATAATAATAATTATTATTTATTTAAATAATAATAAAAATAGAATAATTTATGAAAAAGCTAAAATCAATAAAGAGATAAAAATTAGATAACTGATTAGAACAGAGGAAAACTCAAGCAAGTAGATGTAATTTAGGAAGAGGCCAATGAGAGAAAGAAAAAACTATACGAGAACAGTACAAACCGACGTCACCACCAGACAAATGAAAGCATTTTTGGAAATGCAGGGAACTGGACAGGTGCGTGCATGATTAAAAAAAGGTTGGATGATGGAATGCAGGACATTCATGTCGTAAACAAAGAACTAAAAAGTACAAAAATAGAAATTCATACAAGGACGCTCAACACTTGTTAGAACTTCAAACGCAGTTCTTCGCTATCCATCTAAAACGAATGTTTTGAGACGAACAAGAATCAGGAATAATAAGTATATAGAGAACAGGAAGGAAGAGACAACAATGGATTTAACTAAACGGTGCGTCATCAAAATCTGGACAATTTTAAATTTCCCGCCACATTATTCTTCCGGAAGAGGTCATTTTTCTTGCTATGTAATGTCTAACCTTTCTAGTAAACAGTTGTAATCACAAAATGGCCGTGATGTTGAAACGAAGTGCAGAATATGATAAAATAACAGCGTTTGTGAAAGGTCTTCGTGCTAGGCGCTCAGCAGAAGATAACTCGCTTCTTTAAATATCCAAAATCCACAATTTATGTTGAGGCGAAATATTGGGCTTCACAACAGTCAAACAAAGATTCCAAAGTACCAGTGAGAAAGCGTCACTCGACAGACCGCATCGTAAGGACATCTGAAGTTGTCGAAAGTGCTCAACCGCTGATTTCGAACAATCCAAGGCAGCCATCACGATCATTGGCGAAGATGATTGCTGTAAGCGAACCAACAATGAGCAGAATTGCTGAGGAGGATCTTCGATACAATTCCTTCGTATTGAAGGTTAGGCTAATTCTCTTGGAGACTGCGAGGACAAAGAGAGTTAGCCTCTGTCATTTGCTTCTGTCTGTCGAAAAAATGATACCGCAGGATGAATCAGATTCTTTTCTGATGAGATTTCCACGATGGACGAAAAAAAACTATTGAAGAAATAACAGTTTGCTCGCACACGATCCACAGAATGTCGTCTTTGTTGCCAAAACTAAGAATTACACATGCTAGGTGCTGTGTCCAGCGAGGGTCATATCATGTCCAAATTTATTTTTAAAAAAGAAAACGACACAGAAGAAACTTTTTTGAACGTTATTTCTAGAGTTGTAAAGCCGTGGATTTGTTAAAAAAAACTCGATGTCACTGTAGTGCCTCTGTGAGAGTGGTCCTAGAGTTCGAGTCCCGACGGTGGCAGAAGTTTCGACACTAGCTAGATAGCTAGCTTGAATTCAACCGCTGACTAATGGCAAATTCTAGCGGCTGGCTCCTCTGAAGTGTGTGTATATATACACACCATCTTGTACTACACCATCACATAAGTCGGGAGACCAGTCGGGGGCTTAGAGCCTGTCCCGGCTGTGGCGGTGCCCCACTAATGGGAGAACTTAGATTGAGGAAAACCTTGCTAGCCAACGTGTAGATCAGCGCCGGATCTCTCCCTAAAGTGGGGAATGATCACTGCTACATCCTACGATAAAAGTAATCACTACACTTACTGACGTTGACATTGGTGCCCAGAAACACTAATCAACCAATCAATTAATTGGACTTTGCATTCAAAACCTAACGTATACTTTTTGCACCCAAGAAAACCATAGAGGCTTGGCGAGTGATGGAATGAGAAGCGACAACACTTTGATATGTTCTCTTGTTCCTGGAAAAGGATGGTCACAGCCGTCTTCAGCAATGAAAAGCATGCATTACAATTATGGGAATAATGACCTTAAACCTGGAACATTAACCAATCATTCAATCGTTTTCGTTCTTTCCGTTCCTGCTTTCTTCTTCATCTTTCCAGCTTTGAGATTCGGGTTTAGAAGGATTTTCCTAAGAATGAGCCAAAGTGACAGCTAGTGCTGGCACCATAACTGAAGGTTTTGTGGTCGTTGTGTCCTTGAGCTCATTAGACTCCCTCCCTGCATTCGTTCGTTTGTAGTTGGCTAACTTGTAAATGGCTTCGACGCTTCCTTTTGTGATATTCTCGTCAGGCATAAATATAGTGCACCACAAGAAATAATTGAAATTAGGAAGAAAAATTATATTTTTTTCTATAAACATTACATTGAATTTGCATTTTGTGTGATAAGTATTATTTTTATTTTAAACCCGAGACTTGGAAATGAGATTCGTACTGATGCACGTATTTCCTACTATTGTGCTGCTGTGTATCGAGCTGTGATTGAAAGCTTTCTATTTGCATTTGTGGCAGTTTTCTTTTACTGATTGTGAGAGCATGGTAAGAGATTTTCCACATACGTAATTAAATTTAAATATTTCTCGGATTCGCGTACGTGCATATACCTCAGCAAAACTCTTGGACGTCTGTATACTGAGGTTTTAAAATACTTTACGGAGAGGCGTGGCTTAACAGCTGTCGCGGCGGAGGGATACTTCTCTGAATTACATGTGATGTTCACTTGTTTAGCGAACTGTCACTTTGGCTCATTCTTAAGGCGGCTCCGCACATTCGTTTTTCAGCGAACATCGAGCAACCGTTCGCCGAATACCGAGTAGTGTGGATGAGTTGCTTGCTATTTGCCGAGTGACGAACATACGGGGTTCGCCCTATCCTTCGCGTGTCTGTCTTTTGGACACACCAAAGGGAGTGAACATTCGCCGAACACCTCAGCTGGTCGGGATTGGGCGAGCGAGCGCTCGCTGCTCGGCGAATGCCGATTGTGTGGAGCCAGCTCTATCAGATGTACGAACTTACAATTTATAAATAAAACTCACCAAATATTATTTTAAATATTTTCGGGTCGGGTTTAAAATAGCTTTCTTCTAAAAACATCGTATGCCCGCATCCGTGCAAGGCCATGTGTTAATTCCATATCAGATGCACCAACCTACATTTTAACGGCGAACATTCGCCGAACATCTCAGCTGCTCGAGATTGGGCGAGCGCTCGCTCGCTACTCGGCGAATGCCGATTGTGTGGAGCCAGCTCTATCAGATGAACCAACCAACAATTTATAAATAAAACTCTCCAAATATTAATTTTAAATATTTTCAGGTCGCAATATTGAAATAGCCTTCTTCTAAAAACATCGTATGCCTGCCTCCATGGATGGCCATGTGTTAACTCCATATCAGAAGCACCAACTTCGCCGAACATGTCAGCTGGTCGGGATTGGGCGAGCGCTCGCTCGCTGCTCGGCGAATGCCGAATGTGTGGAGCCGTCTTTAGGAAACTCTTCTCCGGCTGTGCGGAGCCGCCGGCGCGCCGGGGCGGGGGCGCCGCGGAGGCGGTGGTCCTGCATCCGTTGTGGAGGGCCTCGGCTCGGCGCGACGGCGGCACCTGGCTGTCGCGCCCTCCGCCGCCGCCCGCGCCGCCAGCGCCGCCACTGGCCGTGTAACGTGTCACCGGGGCGACAGGTGCGGCTCCTGCGAGGACCACACACGCCGCCGCCCCCTCCCCCCACCCGTCCTCACCGTCCTCGGCGTCCGCGCGGCTCCTTCGCCCCCACTTGACAGGCCTTGCGCCTCCGGAGTCCTCTTTCCGCCAGCGCTACCGGTGGCACTTCACAAACTGCTGGTGTTGTCACGGGCCCTTCCTCGGCTTCTGGCGGACCGATGCCATCAGCTGCTTGTGGCCGTGTTGGGACGCCGTCCCCGCCGCCTTCGCTAACGAAGTCGCCTCCTCTGAGGGTTTTCTTTCCTCGCCACTCTTCAGATTTCTTTGTTTCCTTGTTTGTGTTGTAACTACTTTTCTTATACATGTTTACTGATCTTTCGTCCATATTTTTCCATATTTTTTCTCCTGTTCCTTGATCTTACACTCTTTTTCTCCGCATTCGTCATATTCTTACAATTCGTCACATCATCTTCAGTTGTAGCGGGGACCTGATCTCCGTCATTTTGAGATTCTGTATGCATTTTGGAGATTTTACTGTAATATTTACAAACTCTCAAAAGAGTTATAATTATTTTAAATTCTTTTACGAACGTGAAATCAAGTCGTACCTAACCCAGTGGATGCTTTTTTTGTATTATAAATACCGTTTTTCTTACTCCGTAATTCTTGATCTATATTCTCGACTTTTTCAATTTTTTCTTTTCATCATAAAATTTAGTCATTTCACGCTTTTTGCACATCCTTTTTTTCTTCTTTACGCATCCTTCTTTCCTCTGGACCCCATCTTCTTTACTTCCATCTCTCTTCTTGAATTCCTCCACTGTTTTCTTCTATTTTCTCTCGTTCACCATATTTCTTTTTTATTTTCTACTCTCGTTTTGCCCTCAACTTACTTCTTTCTTCGAGTTTGCCTGCAACCCCTCCCCCTCTGTCATTCAGTGATTCTGCATTCATTTGTATTTTTTTGAAACCTCATTCTCTTTTTATTGTATTATTTACAAACACTTCAAACAGCTTTGGCTATCTCGAATTCTTTTATGAACTCAAGCAGTACCCAACCCTACTCTATATTCGTATCATAATCCCAGTTTTGCTTTCTCCATATTTCTTGCTTTGTTTCCTCTTCATAACACTTCTATTCACGCTTTTTGCACCTCACTTCGTCTTCTTTACGCATACTTTTCTGTCCATCCAGTTTTCTTCACTTCCAACTCTCTCCTTGCATTCCTCTTTCCTCGTACTGACTACATTCTATAGATGTTTCTTCTATTTCCTCTCTTTCCTCATATTTCTTCTTTTTTATTTTCTTCTCTCTTTCTGCCCTCTACTGACTTCTTTCTTCGAGTTCGCCTGCAACCCTCGGATATCCGTTTCTAATTCATGAATGAATGAATGCCTTATTGTACGTGGCGAGACTCAGGCCATGAGGCCTGCTCTTCCGTCTGACCACGCAAATTTCGTTACGCTCCTTTCACCTACTAGGGGAGAAGGAAGGTATTACTTGGGCGACGAAACAGGCAATTTGAATTTAGCTCAGAGGCTTCATTTAGGCTTGTGGATCTTCTACATGCAGTAAATCTACCAACATGGGACAGCCGGCTTTACTTCCCCTCCCAAGGAAGGAGTACGAAGGATTTTTTGGCCCTTAAATATCCACAGCTTCGATCGGGTTTGAACCCGCAAACTTGGGTATAACAGCCCGTGAGGCTAACGGTCACACCATCGCCGCCGCTGATTCATCTCCTTGGCTTCTTCGTCCCAGCCTCCGCGAGGCCAATTGGCCGGGCAGCGTCCGCGCCGAGGAGAGGCGCTGCGTCGCGATGAGCGCTGATAAGCGGCGCGGCGTCGCGCGAATGTGCAAGCGCCCTCGCGCCTCTGCGTGGGTGGGCTGCGGGCGACGCGGCGCCGGAGCCCCGCGGCCGCTGCGGACGCGCCTCGCCGGCAGGGCGCGCGTTCACCACGAGAAAAGGTGATGGAGCGGCGGCCATTACTTACGGCGGAGGCCTAAGGAAACGGTGGCGGAGGGCGGATACGGCACGGAACACGTTTAGGAATTTTATATACGCTTCGCTCATTTGTTAGAAAAGTGAAAAACATTAAATTTACTTGCAGTAAAGCAAAACCTTGCAAGTATTGACTTATTATGGGCGTAATAGACACACCAACGTTTTCTACACGATGAAATAAACACTGGTTTACAACATTCTGTTGATAAACTCTTCGATGAGTTTTTTAAAGTGGCTTTTTAACGGTTTGATCACCGAGCGATCGCTGTAATTTTTTAACATTGGGGTCACTGTAAGTGGAATATGTAAGCACAATATAAACACTCATAAACATCCATGCGCAAGGCGGGATTCGAACCCGCGGCCCTCCCAGTCGAGGCAGCGACCTCCGCTATACAGGCCGGCTTTCCATGAGTTTGTCGACGATTTGTATAGCTTCATAACATTCAGATGGTCATCAACTCTGTTGTTAATTGTCAAGAAAAAATCTATTTTGTTCAGATAGAAATCAATAAAAACGCAAATTGTGCATTAAGGTTGGAAAATGAATGAGAGCAGCCTGGTTTCGCACTAGAGCGCAACGTAGTTCAATTATTGTTTCTTGCCATGGAAGTTCCAAGAAATTTGCTAGAGCGAAATTCTACGTACTTCACAAATGACTTCCCGACTCTGTCAGGGGTGCTTCCTGCCAAGATTTTGACCGCTCTGTCCGCTGTGCCCCGTACCGCTTCGCCATGCTTGCTATGACCATCGTTGTTGCATCGAATTTCACCATCGTTGCTGAGGGCAAATTGAAAAGAATACGTTGTTGCGTACTCCCGGAAAAGTTTCAGTGGCAATTTTAGCCTTCAATTACTCAAAGTCAAATTGCATTATTGCAATGAATTAAAATGCATTAGTAAGAAACGTTATGGGCTTTCAGAAATGTTGAATTATCTTTGATGAATTTACGTACTGATTTCCAGATATTGGAGAGAAACCGAAAGGTTGCGCATTTAAAGTTTGCTCGAAGAGATTGGAAAGGGGAATAGGGGTAATTTCTAAGAAATCTCTTGGGATCAGTAACTTTTCTCTTCTTTTGAACGTCTCGTTATACAAAAATGTATTAATATCAGAATAAAGTTGTTAATTTACATGGAATAGCAAAGAAACATCCTTTTTTACATAAGTGACAATATTAATTTGAGGAAACGTAGCGTAAATTATGTCAGAGAAACTACTCTCCGTTTCAGGAAACATCGCATCGAAATGGAATACAAGGTTTAAAAAATTCAGATTCTTTTATATTAACATCACTTTTGCCAATATTTTCTAAAATTCTAACAGGAAAAAATAGTATAATAAATTAATATTATGTGTTTTTATAATGAGGACAATAAAATAGAACTATTTGATAGTTCTAATTTATAAAATCTAAAATCATTTTTAAGTTGAAATTTCAAAAGTGTCTCACTTTTTTCCGAGATATTTGAAAATTAACAAACGCTCATTTAAAGAAGAAGCTTTCAAAGGAAAAATAATTAGATACAAATGAAAAGATCAAGAGAAATAATAATTATTTTAAGCCCTTTACACTGTATTGGAATATTTTAAGCAGACTACACAAAATGGAATTCACCTTTCAGAAACAAAATTGTACATTCAATCATTTCATAGCACAAGACCATGTATAAAAACATATATTTTTCTTTGACAAGCCTTACAATGATTTACTGTTGTTCTAAAACAATTCATGACGATTAATATATAATTCATTGAGGTAATCCAGAATAGAACTTGCTAATATTTAGTAGAATTAATTATTCGTACATTTAAAATGCAAGAGCTTATTTCATAATAATGGTAATGAATACATATAGTATTTAATATGTATTAAATAAAACAGCCGACCTGGATGGCCGAGGTGGCTAAGAGCATGTATCGACTCAACGCGTCGAGTCCTGCCTTGAGCCTGGTTGTTTGTCCCTCGTCTCTCATGTATGTGTTGTCGCGGAGGGCCTCGCGTTCTGCTGACCCCAGATCAGAGGAGCCCGCAAGTGTGTCGGTGCCTAGTGTATGGTCGAATATGCGTCCCATCGGGGCGTAAAGGGTAACAGGCAGTCGGCTGGATAAAAGCCCCACCACCACCACCACCACAAAAATATATAACAAGGAGAATATAATCGCACAATGAATTAGTGAAATGCGAAGGAGGTAAAAATAATAAATCACACATTACCTTACCGGACGATCGTTGGAGTGAGCGCAGGGTCCTGCAGGAGCCTCCGCCTGCGCTCCCGGCACCCAGCAGAGCGCGGACGCCACCTGGGGGGCACTGGCGCGGGCGACGCCGGGGCGGCGGAGGGCGGCCGCGACGGGGCGCCGCGACGCCGGGGCCGGCGACGCGGGGCGTCCCGACGCCCTGGGCGGCGCCGTCGGCCGGCGTCGCGTGCGGCGCGCGCGGCGAATGGGGTGGCGAGGGGTGCAACCCCTGCCGCAGGCACTTCCGGTCCGCTGCCCTCCTGCGGCTGCCATCTTGCGTTATCAATATGGCGCCTCTAAAAAAAAAAAATAAAGAGTCTCCCTCGGTTTCATCAATGTTAAACCACCAGCCAAGTAATGCTAACTGCAATTGCATGAACTAAGTTCTTATACAAACCAATGTCAAATATTTCGTTTAATTACGGGTTAGTTGCCAATGTTTTAAAGGGAAAATCATATTATATCAATATATTATAACGTATTAATTTCGTTTTTTTCATACATTTTATAATTTTTCGAAATCGCATATGGAGGTTAATTGTAATTTCGAATATTTTCCAAGTTGGCACATCTATGTGCTTTTTCACCCAGAAGGTTCACGAACTGTTAATTTTGTTGAAACTCCACTAGATGGTGCTACAACAATGACGCTAGAACAAAACTAAATATTCATATCAAATGTAACAAGCAACACTCGGCAGCATTTTTGAATCTATATCGTTAAGTAACTCCCAAACGAAGCATTCTAGGGCATTAAAAAGAAAAATTTTGATGCCGGAGGCCACAAAGAAATGTTCCTCACAGAGCAATCTACAGGATGAGATCGTGAACATTCTATAACATTTTTTCTAGCCCGTCGCTTCTCGATATTACCCCACCTGCTCAGAGACGTGCAGGATCTGCAACCAAATGTGAATGAGAGAGACAGAGGCAGAGAGAGAGAGAGAGAGAGAGAGAGAGAGAGAGACCCACACACAGAGACAAAATCTGACAGACTGAGACAAAGACAGAGAGAAACAGAGACACTGAGAGAGAAAGAGAGAGACAGAGACAGAGAGAGGGAGAGAGAGACGGAGAAAGAGAGAGAGAGAGAGAGAGAGAGACGGAGTGACAGAGACGGTGAGAGAGAGACGGGGGCAGAAGGGGGGCGTTCATGCTGCCCCCACTACGCTCCGCCACTGAAGTGCAGTGTTTTTATTTGAAATGCAAAAATAAACTTTTCTGTCACAAAGTTACAGCAGACATAGTATTGAAAATGTGCGTATTTGTAAAAAATATGCTTCTAAGAAAAAATAAGCATTAAAAAATATTAAAGGTCGCATTAACAACAAAGCCATTAACGAACACTATGGAATTAAACAATTACAATTCAACAAAAACAATTTAATAAATATTTCTATTCCTCTTATAAATTGTATATTTCTTTCCTTGGAAGTGCCCTGAACTTCAAAAGTGCTAAATGTGAACATTTCTAAAATATAAATTTCTCTGAATTTTTTACTTCTAACATTTCATTGTCAGATGACATATTGTAATGCTTATTCTTTTACTCGCTGATATTTAATTGAATCCTGTGCTTCTATTTATGATTTCTGTGAAAAAAGCATTTTAGTTGGAAACGATTAAACACCAACGTACGTTATTTTTTATGTTCACGTCTGTACACTAGACTAACACATAGTTCTGATACGACTACTGCACACAAATAGGTACTATTAAAACACGTTCAAACCAATTTGTATGTTTTTTAAATATTTTTCTCATGCACAGACCAAATATTGTCAAACAATATCAGTGTCTGATATAATATTAGGGTAATGTACTGGACGGACGTTCACAGGGAATTTTCAGTAAATTAAACCCCTAAATTAGGTAATGAAATTGCCCAATGAGCTTTCACGACAGCAATTTCTTTAAAATATTGAAAGAAATAATTCAGTTGACACTAAATAGCAGACAGAATTTAAGAGGTGATTCTAACAGTATTCTGTGTTAGTTACATTACATCATAACCATTGTAGAAATCACGACCGTTAATAAGTAGTAGGAAAATCACGGGATCGGTCAATTAATGGATTACACTAGTTTGCCAACGTTTCGGAATATTTTATTCCATCATCAGGGCTAACAACCAAAAAACACAATCACAATAAATACGGACAAACTCTTCTGAACAACAACATACAAAAAACATGAATGAACATACATGTGGAACAATAATTACACAGATAACTAAATAAATAAATACATTATACACCGTATATCTAAAGGATACACACCTTACTAATACATATAATGGTCAACCATGTTTCTCCACCGCACAACTCCAATACAGAGTTGCTGAAGCACCCACGTCCATAGCAGGTCCGACCATGGCCACGGCCCGAAAGAAAGTGAATGAAAAACCACTATATTGTCAGGACCACGTGCTCAGCAACTCCGTGCCGGAACCATGCGTATCCGGTTTCATTATCGTATTCATTTATTTATTTACCCCCTTTTTTTATATTATAAAATATAAATATTATAAAATATTATAAAATTTTTTGGTTGTTAGCCCTGATGATGGAATAAAATATTCCGAAACGTTGGCAAACTAGTGTAATCCATTAATTGACCGATCCCGTGATTTTCCTACTACTATTAAATCATAATTTGATAAGTAAATTGCTGAATTAGTCTACGAAAGAGTAGCAACTCCGAGATATCTTTCTATTTTAATAACTGTCATAATAATTCTCATAGATTTGTTTATTTTTATTTTTTTATTTATCCAACGTTTTGCCGGCGGCGATGGTGAAACGCTTAGCGTATCGGGCTGTTACATCCAAGTTTGCGGGTTCAAACCCGATCAAAGACGTGAATTTTTAAAGACGAAAAATTCCTTCGTACGGCTTCCTTCGGAAGGGAAGCAAAGCCGGCTGTCCCATGTTAGTAGATTTCCCGCATGTAAAAGATCTTCAAGCCTAAATAAAGGCTCTGAGCTAAATTCAAATTGCCTGTTTCGTAGCCCAAGTAATGCCTTCTTTCTCCCCAAGTAGGTGAAAGGAGTGTAACGAAATTTGCGTGATCAGACAGAAGAGCAGGCCTCATGGCCTGAGTCTCGCCACGTAAAATAAAGCATTCACTTACTCACTCAACGTAAAAAAATCATTTGAATCTGTAGTTGACTTTTGGAGGGGAAAAGTCTACACTTATTTTCTCATCTCAAGTCTTTTACACCAAAGAACACAAAGTCAACTAGAACAGAATCATCTTCCCAGAGTGTTTGACGATGAAATAAACTGTATTCCAGACAAAGAATATTGCAATCCATTTAAAGAATTTTACGATAACTTCATCGCCAACGATACAGACAGCTAATCTTATTTATGGCTCATCCAAATCTCTCGAATGTTCGGCCAAGGAAGTTTTAATCCTTCTCGTCCCTAAGAGGATTGCTTCTTCCGATCCTCTTTCTTCCTCTAGAAGAGACGGACACCCGTCTCATATCAAGCATTTATTAAAACAAGTTCCCTCCCATCTCGAAACGGGTTTGTCCGCGATTCATCTTTTTCTTTATTCCGTCGGCGCTAAGCAGATTTCCGCCTCCTGTCAAACCCGCCCTCTTGTGTCGCTGCCTCGCCGCCGTCCCGCTTATGTTCCTCTCAGTAGACTGCTCCCGCTCAACCCTACACGCGCTAAAGAGGATTTCGCGAAAACAATTAATCCGATGCCTTCGAGCATCCTCCATGCGAAGCAGCAGTGGCGGTGAGCTTTTCTCGAGAAGCAGAGTTGCCAACTTCTCTGGAGGATCAAATTTCGGAGATTACGCCTTCTAATGCTCCAATCATGTAAGTGTTGATCAAATAATACGAAAACAGTGTATAATTTCCCAGGATATTCTTTTTTATATATTTAACATAACAGTAAAAAACTGCGGGTGATATATGAAGGGATGGGTTAAGGCATTTATGTTCCCTTGTGCTCTAGAATCTCTCCCCCTCTCTTTTACCGTAAGTATCTAAATTAAGAACATAGCGCTAGCAACATTTCATTACCAGAAATGTTCGCTCAAGTAACAGAAACTATTGAAATATGGACTATGACATTTTTGTGTACGTGAATATATGCAAATGTTGCGAGATTTGATGGACTATTGCACACTTGAGGGAAAGCATAATATTTAAGTGTTCTTATCCAAAGAGAAGAAAAAGCATTAAAAACTTCTGCCGATATATTTCTAATTAACGATTTCTTTTGAAACTCTAACAATATGCTTAAAAAAACCGCTCGTGAATTATTGATTTTTTTTTTACTCCCGTTGTATAATTCTGTCATTGGAGGACTACAACCCATTGCATAATGATACTCAATACAATACAGATTTCATTATGATACAGGTTCTTGACCAATCACAGAGAAGTTTACAAACCACGTATTGACACTTCATTAATCATTGAGAATCGTTCTAGTTAATGTTTTGTTTGATTGTGTACATTAAAATTGCATTTAATATTATTTACTATATTTGTCAGTTTTAATTTCTTTTATTAGTAGTAATGTTTACGAGTAATATTATTTAAAATAAATTGAATCCTAATTTCACTTTGATCCTATTTGATTAGGACAATGGTAGTGGTAGATGGAATATTTGACTGACGTTAAGATCAGAATGCAAGTCATTTTGTGTTATATGTTGCTGCCCTGTGATTGCCCTTAGAAACCGGCCAATTCTTAAATTTAAAATGTCTAGTCAATCAGAGGCTGAGTTGACACCTCCAGAAATAAGAGAAAAAGCGAAAGTGGTGATCTGGAATTATTGCTGCAATTTTTGTACTCTCTCGCAGGCGGACTGGAAACCCAAAGTTATCTGCGTCAAGTAAGGTAGCTGTCCACTAGGTGGCCTTGGCTGAATCCTGAATGTGAACTGCCACGGGACGATTTCATCTAAAATTTTAACTTATAAAAGTTACCAGAAGTCGTAGAAAAAGTACCGCATGAAACTCGATGTAATGGGTGTTAATACACTCGTGTGAAGTTTAGGATACTTGCTCGTACTTCGCTTGAATCGTAATATCACACTCGTGTATTAATATCACTACATCATTATATCATCGTTTCATAATATACTATTATTTAACTAACATATTTCATTCCTAAAAGAACTTCACAACAGTATTTGTAACTCTTATTCAACACCAGTGCAGTAAAACTTATTGTACAATAACATGAAGGAATTACTTATATAAACGATTTTTATGAAATTCTCGTATAAGATTTTGAGTAGATTAAAATGTTAGTAAAAGGATGAATTGTGTAAAATTGTGTGAAGTGTGCAGTGAGATCGCTTCATAAGATGGAACATTTGTGATTGTGTTACGTGTTGATTACGAACTTATTGTGAGAACTGAAACCGAAGTTAGACGTGTAATGTAACATAAATGTAATGTCATCACATGCAGCCAATCTGTCAATATGATTGCCACCTCGCATGTTATAATTTCATCATATCAAGAATGTTGTCAACGAACGATACTAGACATAAAGGTAACTTTGCTAGAATAAGAGGAGTTATACATAATGTGTAAATATTGAGAGGTACTACATTATATATATACAAAATATTACTCAATCATTAACAGCAAAACAATACGTATTGTGAGCAGTATAATAAAACCGTTAAGAAAAGTGTTTGTTCTCGTTGCTTCTTTCTTCTCATTAGTCATTACTAGACATCGGATGTTTAGGCACTAAAAAATCGTCTTTTAGGCCCCTAAAAAGGCACTGAAAAAGTCAAGAATAAGGAGAAAAAAGGCACTGTCATAACTTACATACACAATAAAAAGGAAAAAATATAATTTTTGTCTATATTATATTGTAAACTTAAATGGACAAAAACAGTTCGTATATTTTAATTTAAAACTGGATTTACATATTTACAACTCTTCTACATTTTATTCTTAATAATATTTACATATTATCAGTAAGTTTTCAAGGATCATAATTTCAAATTTGCGACGACTGGGAGACAAAATCAGTTTGAATGCGGAGAAGGATATCTGAACGATGTAACTGGCATATTTTAGCAGTCCAACACCAGCAACACTGAAACCTTCTGGGAATTTATATTTATTTCCACTTAAAATTCCGGTTCCCTCGGTGTATTGTCAATCGTCCATGTTCTTAGATCAAGGCTGGTATTTATGAAATAGGAAAATGGAGAAAAATCAGTTGGTATACTTTCAGGAATTCTCTCGTAATTTTAAATTTCAAGACGTGAATTGAAGGTTTCGTAATGAATGGTCATGTTGGACCATCGCCGATTTTCCGATATCTTAGCATTTTATACAAATATAATAAATAAAAGGCAAAAAAAAGTCCTAAACAGGCATTTATGCAAAAAATAGGCATGTATGCTAAAATAAGCAAAAATAAGCATTATAAAACTTCGTCATATGTCATCATTTGTCATGATTCGTGGACATATTTTATCAGCCTTTAAATAAGTTCTCTAGAAAAATATAGGCATTTCCCTAAACATCCGATGTCTAGTCATTACTATCAATCTCATTGCTGAGGCAGCAAGCTGAAGACAACGGGGAGCATTTCATGTCACCAAGGAGTCTTTCAAGCTGAACGAAAAAAAGACTCTAAAGGTGATGTTCTTAATGACAATTCTTCTAAATCGTGGTAGGATCTAGACGTATGTTGGCCCCAATGAAGTCACACATTGTTCCAGAATTAAGCAATAACTCACCAACACTGCGTCTGATACATATCAGGAGGACTTATGGCCTTTCGATCGACGCCAACCCTATCTTGCACACGTCCATTTCCATTTCCATCGATTTTTATCTCTGTTCTTTTCTAACGTTCAGGTGCGGTGTGTGTCATTTACCCCGCAACGATTTTCGTCCAGCCACACGACCGAACTCGAGCAGGCAGTTTAAAAGCTCTTACGCTCAGCTGTGATGTGGCAAGCAACCGTGCCAGGCGGAGTCTTCGATCAGATAGATCTCGTCGCATTGTATAGGTGATTCAATGTCAGCGATTTACGCGAGATTCGATCTCTTTTTTTCGGAGCGTCGTTGCGCTCCACTCCGCATAATTTCCACGTGCAAATTGCCTACAAGGTCTGAACAAAGAATTAAACCACTCCAGAAAGATCGGTTGCGCCGTAATACATAAATATGTCCTCAAAACGCGTACACTCGGTATGAGATATGATCTCCTCAAATCTACATAATCCAGGATTTGGCCCGCGCTGGTGGACACGGAATAAATTCCATCGAGCGGCGCGGAGGTTGTCGAGTGCGCTGCCCCAAAGGGCCGCATGGAGCGCTGCCCGCGCCCGGGACGCCCTGCACCGAGAATGCGGGAAAGGCGATAACCAGGGGAATAAGTATACGACTTCGCTGATTTTTTCAACGTCCACAGCAGGGCCTCAGACTCAGGTCCTAGGGTTCGTGTCCCGACGGGGGCGGATTTTTGACATTTCGATCGATTGATCGAATTCAGCCACTGTCTGGAGTTGATTTCTAGTCGCTGGATGCGCCGATCAGTAGTTTTCCGCGGTTTCTTCGATCAATATTAGTCAAATGCCGAAGCAGTACGTAAACAAACTACAGACTGCGCGCGATCTTCCTCTCTCTGGTCTTACACAGAAACACACTTAAGGGACTAATGACCATATCAGTTTATGCACCTCCACAATCAAACATCATCTAATTTTAATAAAACATTTCTTATAGAAGAACTCCTTCCATATTTACAAAATAATACCTGCTCTTCTCCTGGTCCTGATGAAATTCTGAATTACTTTTTGAAAAATGTATCTGAAACAAATCGAACACTTACTTCATATTTTCAATAAAATTGGGATTTCTCAATCTTTCCCCCATGAATAGACCGATGCTATTGTTCTTTTTATCCCTAAACAAAAAAATATCATACGAATCCTTCAAATTTCAGATCAATTTCTTTAACATGCACTGTGTGTAAATTAATGGAAAAATTAGTAACAGACTTAAATAGTATCTAGAAACAAATATCTTCCTCTCTCCCTTCCAAAGCGTTTTTCGACCCTTCCGTTTAACTCAAAATCATCTGGTGAACATAGACACTAAAATTTGTAATGCCTTTACTCAAAATCACTATGTGATATTCGTTTCATTGGATGTAGAAAAAGCCTACGAAATGATATCTAAAACACATCTCCTTATGATTCTACAGAAAATGAAAATTACTGGAAATATGCTAGCTTTTATAAACAACTTTTTAATAAAAAGATACATCAAAGTGCAATGTAATGATTATACTTCTCCCAAATTGGAATTAGACATTGGTTTACCTTAAGGATCAGTAATTCATGTTTTTCTATTTTCAATAACGATTAATCAAGTGTCGACTGTAGTAAAATCACCAACTAAATTGTTTTTATTTGCTCTTGATATTACCTTTCTTTGTACTGGAAAGAAATGCAAATTCACAATTCAATTAATACAACGAGCCCTCAATCAACTCACCTAGGATTTATTATTACCAAAAAATCTGAATTTATTATTTTTTCAAGAAATCAGAACATTCTTCAATCAACAGTCCATTTAATGATTGGTAATTATCAATTGAACAGAACCAATGTCTGCAAAATTCTTGGGTTTTATTTTGTTGAAAAACATTCATGGAAATATCACGTTAATTCTTTGAAAGCTAACTGTTATGCTCGACTAAGTATAATTAAAAACATTATCTTTAACATGAAGAGCAGATACAACTATTTTAACCAACATTTATAAAACAATTATTCAATCAAAAATTCATTAGAGCAAAATTCCTGCACATCTTACTCTTTTACAATCATCAATTCAGATGTCGTTTAAGTTTAGGAGCAGTTAGATCCAGTCCTGTCACTAGCCTTCTTACAGAAGCTGGTTTACTTCCTCTAGAATTAAGAAGGAAATTAATTTGTTTGAAATTTTATTATTCAACATTTATTTCTCCTTCTAATCCTACTTACAAATAATGTATCTTTGAACCCTTTAATCAACAAGGTTACAAATAAATTTCCGTCACTTCCAAAATTACTATGTATAAAAATTTCCAAATATCTTTGTGAATTCTCTATTGACTTACTTACTATTGACTACTGATTACTTTATCAGAAAAAATCCCTTTCTTCCTTGGTTTTCGTTTGCTCCTTCCATTAATCTAGATTTTCCAAATATTCCACATTCAGATTTACCCTCATCTGCTATTTCATCGTACTTTTCTTCAGTTGATAAATTCTATAATAAACAATTTTTTCTTAGATGTTTCAAAACAACAAGGTGGTATTGGAGGTTCTAAAATTTCATGTCAACTTCATTTGACTCGATTACCAGGCTTCTTTTCTATTTTCTCCTGCGAATCCTGAGCAATTATTTTAACATTAGATCTCTTTTTACAAAATAGAATTTCGTCAGATTTTGTTATCTTCAAAGATTCATTATCAGTCATATCTGCTGTTCAAAATAAACTATCAAAAAATTATTTTATTCAAGAAGTCCAAGAACGTCTTCTATCTTTGTCGGAAAATAATTGTATAGTGACTGTTACGTAGATCCTTTTCCATCAAGAAATAAAGGGAAATGAAGATGCTGACTTCTCAGCAAAGAAAGCTTCTAAATTTCCTTTACCCAATAATTCCATCTCTGGTTCCCTTGAAGACTTTAAAAAACTTCTTCTACTGTCAGATTATGACTATGGGATTTAAAATTGAAATAAAAGTATTCAAAATTACGTCAAGTGAGGAATTCAGTACTAGATCCTCCTCAACTCCAAAAGAAAACATCAAGCTATTGTATGAAGTCTCCGAAGTGGCTATTTTAATTTGAGCCACAGTTATTTATTTAAAAAGACAAATTCAGATCAATGTCCAAAATCTGGTGAAATTATTTCTACATCCGATTTATTAGTTGAATGGCCTTTCACAAGTGATTTCAGGAAAAACTTAAAATTTGATACTGATATGCATTCTTTATTAAATTTTACTTCGCAGTGTGACAAAATTATTAAATTTCTATGTGTTACAAAATTTTACATACTTTTTCTTTCTTGTAAAAAACATTCACATGCTTGTAATATTAAATGTATGTACGAGTATTTGTGAAAGTTTTTAATTCGCTTAAATAAAATAAATTAATTAAATAAAAAATCAATCATCCTCATCATCGGACATTAAAATTTAAAACATCTACTTTAACCTTTCGCTCCTTTGACATCCAAGGGATTCTGGATGTAGGTTCTACTCATTAACTGTCGTAAATGTGCTTGTAAATCAATTCAGTGAAACCTCAAATGGAATATCCCTATAAATTAATTAAACACTGAATGAAGTTCATTATGTTATGTATTCAGAATTCTCTCAAATTCAGTCAGATTTTCAGGTGAATTCACGCTGCTGATTGCGTGAATTTTGCGAATGTACATACCCGAGATACGGCGTAATATTCTCGGGAAACATCCTTTTGTATCATTTTTCAGATTACAGGAAAAAAGTGAGAATAATAAGTAAATGCCATTCACATGATTCCTACAAACATCTCTTCACTAAGCTTCTAATATTATCATTGCCTAGCCTATATATTTAGAAATCCGCAGTTATTTTCCAAATTGATTTATTTAAAGGTGGAAACACGTATTCATGCAATAAAGACATTTATAATTTCAACACACGACGTTGAAATCATATTCATCAGGTGCCTGTGACATCATCTCGCTACAGAGATACACACACAAATGAATGTACGTTTTTTTATAACACTTTGCAGATAATATTATAGTAATTAACGAAACGACTGTATAAAGAGGAGTATAATTGCATGAATATAATGATAATAATTGCATCACATGTTCAAGAAAACAAACGACGATAGGAGCGAGTTTTCTCATATACCATGAGTGCAATTATACCCTTTTATACACATGTTACGTTCAATATTTTTTCGTTTCCATTTACGAATAACTCAAATTTTTAGAAATTCCACCCGAGATATGCATTTCATGACGTAGTATTGCTTCTGAAAATTATATGTTTTAGTGGGCCTTGCATTCTTATTGTTTACACGAAATATTTGCAAATGGTAGGCACTGAACATATTGCGGATAAAATATTAGAAGCAGATCAAGGCAAGAAAACATTTCTTCCCACTGTTCCCACGAAAAATAAAGACAGGTATGAGAGATTGATTGATTGATTTTTTCGTGTTTCCGGGCGCGTCAACTGCTTTGGTCATTAGTTCCGTTAGTGTAGTGCATGTTTTTTCTCGGAAGATGGCGGTGATCTTCCCCCGCTGGATGGCGAGATTCGGCGCCGACCTACCGAAGGCTAGTGGGGTTTCCCCCTAACCAGGACTCCCCCACCAGCGGGACACCGCCCTAGTCTGGACAGGGTCTAAGGTCCCGACCGGTCTCCCGAAATATGTGGTAGTGTAGTGCATGTTAGTGTAAGTGTGTGTGTAGGGGGAGAGGATAGGACAAGGAAGGGGAAGGACAGATCGCGCCCGTTTGGTAGGGTACTGCTGCGGCATTCACCTGGTGTTGATCGGAGAAACCACGGAAAACTACCGATGAGAGCAGCCGGCCGCTAGAATTCTCCTCCAGACAGCGACTGAATTCAACCTAGCCGAAAAGTTAGTGTCGAAAATACTGCCGCCGTCAGGACTCGAACCTAGGACCTCCCGGTCAGAGGCGCTGCAGTGACATCAGTTGACGCACTGAACTACCGCTCCCGGTATGAGAGAGAATACATGAGAGAGAATATAAATATTGGGAAAAAACTAGTCACCTCGAACCCAGTTTTGCTGTAGCGTTCTTTTCAGAATTGACGTTTACATTTTTTACATTCGTAATCCTAAGACCAAATGTTTTACATGTAAAACATTTAATTTATTCACGTTAAATACTTTATGTTGTTCCGGAAGTCCGCTAGCTTAACGTTTACTTCCACGATTTAGTTTTATTCAATCGTTGTGTACATGTGGTTGTTGTTGGCGACGTAATATGCGATGAAGATTTTTGTTCATGTTTCATGGCCGACTGCAAATACCTTGGTTATATTTTCTTAATTGCATGATTTGGCTCCGTTTCTGAATTCTGATTAGTAGGTGTGTCGTTTTAATTGCACGTTTGAATTTTAATTGCACGCACGCTATTAACATAGAGATAATCATCGATTTTTAATGGAAATAATGAGCTTATTTAGTTAACTAAACGAAACCATAATTAAAAACGTTACACAAGTTTATGTGCCAAATAAACTCTCCTTTGCTGAATAATAGTTTCTTTGCAATGAGAAAGTATATTGATCATCACAAAGAAAAGCAATATTTATTGTAATAAGGATTAAAGAATTAGTTAAAATGTGTATTGTATAATTTTAAAAATATTAAATATCCCTGTAAAAGTAATATTCTACTTCAGCTTCTAGGTTAATAATTCTCACTTCGCTTCGATTTACGTTGTTTCCCGGACCAAGTCAGAAGAAGCTGAGATAGTCAATTGTTTTGCTTCTAAACATACCGAGGAAAGAATGAGAGAAAAAGGATTATGAGGAAAACGATGAAGTAGGAAGAAATAATGAAATGAATGGATTGAGAAAAGAAAGAAATAGCGTTGAAGGAAAGATGGAACTGAGGGGAGGGTGGAAAATAAAGAGATGCAGGTAAAGCAAAGTGATACGGAATCATTTATGGGTTTTAATGCAAATGAATAGCAACGATGGACTTAATTTCTACAATTAGGCGATAATGAGTAAAACAGACGATATAAGTTTTTTTTTGTAGAAAAACATAAATATAAGGCTTCAAAGGGTCTAATTTGGAGGATACGGCATAAAGTTTTTTTCAAAATTAGTTTATTTTTGGTCGAATCAACTACAATGGTCATTAATGATCGCACCAATTACAATATCTAATACACAGTTTACATTTAGATTTCTAATATAAAATTACATTGTTTTAATACCATAAGTACATCGAACAGTACATTAGTACAATACAACAGTGTTCACAATAATTAGCATGTTGTTTTGATCTCAAATTTCCGATATCATACCAGTAACTTTACAAAATTTTTCCACTTGGTTTTGATAGTCCAGGGCATGTAACAGTGCACTTACGTCCAGTCCCCGCAAGATGTATTTCCGCTCTAAGGAGAATTTGGGACATGACACTGTGATGTGGTCCAAGGTTAGAATACAGCTGCACACATCACAAGTTCGGGGGGATTGTCATAAAGTTTTGTGAAGTTAGGTTTCGGCGGATATGTTGTATAAAAGCTTTTCCGTAAACCCCTTGATATAATCATAGTTGCTGAAAGGGCGTTTGAGGTGAAGAGCAAACATCACCAGGTAAAAAAAGCGCTTTAGTTCCTATTAAAGTTGTTGGGTGACGTGCAAAGTTTCGTGCCTCCTAGCGTCACCCTTATTTCGTTCTAAGATACTTCATTTGTACACATGCACTATTAGCATTCAGAATGTTATGTTCAGAGGGAAAACATTACGTGAAGAAAAGAAGGCAGGTACGGAAAATGGGATCATAGAGTGCAATGAATAAATAGATTCATATGTATGGAATGAAGTATCACTATTAAAACACGAAAAACCATTGATGCTACAGAATGGCACAAGCTTTCTCGTCCTAGTTAGTTTCATAATCTTTTTCGTCTAGTCTTTTGGTTTTGCCCCATTCACTTCAAACTGTTATCTATTTGCTAGCTTGCCCTGTAGAAAAACAAATGAACATTTTGAAAAATTTATAAATTTTAAAATTTTTCAAAAATCCTATTTTTTCTATCTTTAATGAATATTCCCTCTTAAAAAGAAGTCCCATTTTAAACCTTATTATTGACTAGCTCTTTCTATACTTCCAGTCCCCCCTTCATGAGCTTTCACTTCTCGCATTCCATATAGTATATGGTTGTCGTCTGTGATGTAAGCAGTGATACTCTAAGGCAGTCATCAATTCAGTCACACGAATCATTTGGCTCGCGCAGTTTGAGGATAGGCGGAATAGTACATTAAAATATTCCTATTTTCACTTAAATTTTAAACTGTTTCATGGTTTTTGGTGATGTTCCGAGTTTTTGCGTGTCCAACCAGATCGAAGATACTCTCTCACGGCAGTAGACGGCATGCATAGTTTCCTGCGCGCATTGGATATTTGTGAAACTGATATCTTTCTTTCGTAAAATTTCAATAAAACGTTTAAAGCTATTGACATCATAGAGTCAATTTAAAACAGCAGCTTTGTTCTTTCGATGCTTAATTTAAGAGAGCAATAAATGACATTGGCATATGTATGTCCTAGGCTATTCACTCCGTATCATATCAATTGTGGCGTCATGGAGAAAAACACACAGACATTTACAAGTATGTACAAGTTTATTTACTCGTATGTACAATAACTAAATTCTGCTCCGAAACTACACCTTTTGAGTATTTCCCTGCGGATACCCCACATAGCTAGGGAGGTCCCGCCTCCACTGACGCTTCTCCCGCGCCACTACCGTGACCTCGTCACCCGTGCACAAGGCACGACACGCTCCAGCCTGGGCGTAAAGTTTTGCGCATCGCGCGAGGTTTCCAAAACAAAAAAAAAAGTGTGAGCTCGTCGGCTCGATTTTATACCTAGAGTGTAGCCGTCACGTGACCGTCCTTGGTGTAGGAGTGAGGCTCGCGTCTACCACGTGACCTTCCAGGTCAAGCTGGCGTCCACTAAATATATCCCAACGCCGGGGCTCCAAGACTATTTAGCCCGCAGGTATGCGCTACTTCCGCTCCTCCTCCCACCCACGGCCGCCAACGTGACGCTATACAATATCATTGTATAAATATATGGTGGTGGTTCTTAACTGTAGCGCGGTTACACAGAAAAGGAGTCCTAATGCGTGAATGACTTGAACCACCTTCCACCACACAAAAAATATTATTATTATTATTATTATTATTATTATTATTATTATTATTGAGTGTCCAATGGGCAGTGCCCATTTTCTTTCAACGCTGAGATCGCAATGTAACCAATAATTTTCGTTTTTTTCCATCATATTTGCCACTCCGATTTATCCTTAAATTTTACAACCTTCCTTTAACTTCCAGTCATATTCCAAAGATAACTGGACATAAACCCTTGTGTAGAGGGTTTTGCCAACAGTCGACTTCCGAGGCGACTAGGCTGTGCCGCGCTTCATCTAACAAATCCTGCCCGCGCCCCACCGCGCAGACGGTTCTTCGTCCACCGGGCAGCATCAGGAGGGAGGGGCCGAGCGAGGGTGGGATGGAGAGCGGGCAGGGAGGCGGCAGTGAATGTAAGGGCGAGGTGAGAGCGAAGAGAGACGGGGTGTTGGAGACGGTGGCGGGGCGGGGTAGAATGGGATCGGAGAGGGGTGGGGAGGTGGCATGGCGGGGAAGGGGCAGGAACGATGGAGTAGAGAGTGATGGGGAGAGATGGTGCAGGGAGTCGGGGGTGGAAAGGAGTGGGATCGGGCAAGAGTGGGCCAGTGAAAAGCGGTGGCGGGGATGGTGAGGAGCAGAGGCGGGGATGGTGAGGAGCAGAGGTGGAGCGGAATGAGGGTGACGGGAGCGGGGTGACGGGAGCGGGGTGACGGGAGCGGGGTGACGGGAGCGGGGTGACGGGAGCGGGGTGACGGGAGCGGGGAGACGGGAGCGGGGAGACGGGAGCGGGGAGACGGGAGCGGGGAGACGGGAGCGGGGAGACGGGAGCGGGGAGACGGGAGCGGGGAGACAGGAGCGGGGAGACGGGAGCGGGGAGACGGGAGCGGGAAGACGGCAGCGGGGCGGGTAGGAGCATGGCGAGGAGGGCGGGAAGAAGCTGGGAGGGGAGAGGAAGGCAGGAATGGTGGGGGCGGGGAGGAGCGGGGAGCAGGAGCCGGGGCGGAAGAAGGGTGGTGCGGAGCGTTGGGGCGGAACGCGTGATATAAGGCGGGGGATTGCGGAGGCGTCCGGCGTCGCGTCGACCGCGTGTTTACGGCGATGCGTGGCCTCTTGCGGGCCCCGCCCCCTCTTCATCCCCCATCCCCCACCGCTGCCACCGACCAACTGGCCATTCGTAACCCCAGCGGCGGCGGCGGTCGCCGTGGTGACAGCGGCGGCGACGGCGGTTTCGTATGCGGCGGTGCATGAACCCGCGAAAATATGAGAGTTAGTCGAGTGGTGGCGAAGTGAGAAAGAAGACTTCGGAAAGAGAAGATACGAAAAAAATCGGTATAAGATACGAGGTAATAAAGAAATCGAGCGAAGAAATATTGGAACAAAAAAGAAAACGAAGGTGTGATCGAAGAATATAGAAGTATTGTAACATAGAATAATTGACGGAAATAGATAATACACGATCAGCATGTGTGATTCGAGATAACAAATGATACTTTTAGTGCATAGTCGTGAATGATGAGATTTTGTATCCACTGTCATTCACATCGTTTGAGTGGGTAATAGTCGAATAAGAATGATGGCGACACGTTCGTATGAATTTGAAAATCAACTGTATTTGATAAAAGGGGTCACACTAGTTAGTAATTTTGGTAGAAAGGAATGCAATGTAATTCGAACCACTGAACTCCAACAGAGACAATGTTTGAATGAAGTAAATTATAGGAATGAATAGAAGATAATTAAAAGGTCTTAAACAAGTAGGTCAACGTTAGAAGAAACAGAGAGGGGATATCACTGATACAAAGTAACTGCAACGAATGAAACCTGGAGTCAAATGTCGGAAAGGTGAGACTCATGAGTGGAGGTGCACAGAGCATGGAGCCCGGGTTGGAGATGGGGGAGGCGAAGAGCAGAGAAATTGCGTCTGGAGGGAATTCCAGACGGTATTCGGCACCCTAGTGCAGGGGAATGTTTCTGGAAGTCGTCTGCTGCCTATCATTTCAGTCGGCATTAATCAACGAAGGGAAGTGATGGTACCCTGGCTTCCGAACCCGGAGATCTCAGGTACAAATTTAGGTCGCCGCCAGGTTTTGGGAAGGTCCATCCCTATCATATCCATAGAGAAAGATCATACCTCTGACAGGAAAATAACCTTGCCTAAATGAACAGAGAATCCAATGCTTCCAAATTCCCGCCCTCATCAGATTCCAATGCTGTTCAGTCAGGGAAACGACTCAAGCAACGGATACAGTTTTGAAGGACGTCGTTGTGTCTGCATCTGACGCCAAATACGGGACTCCAGATTAGTTGGTTCAATGTTGCGCTCACGAGGTGACCAATTAGTTCAGTCATCTGATATTTAGAAAGGCCCGATTTAGAATAAAATTCCGGAGGATTTTTTCTCACAGGTTCAGTTCTTTTGAGAGGGGGGTTCTAAATTCGAGTTTGAGATTACCTCCTTGAGAAATGTCGACTTTAGAAAGAAAAATTACAAAAAATCTAAAAATTATGCGACTTTCCAGTTTTTGTTTGTGCTGAAAAAAAAATCTCCGGAATTTTTCCTTGGATCGAATACCTACTACTGGACTAAATTGTAAAAAATGACGAGCTTTTGGAGAGGGGGCTCTTGGCATGAGTCTATATCTCGAGAATTAGACAACAACTACAATAATCACAACTACAACAATGTAATTAACAACGAGAGATTCATAACGACGGCGTAATCATGTGATGATAAAATTCAATTGGAATCGATAAACGACAGCACAGAGGCTGATCAACGCTGTTGCAAAAAAGGAAAAGGCGGACACAAAGCAACTCGGACAGAGGCAAACGAGGGAAAGGTGAGGTTGAGCGGGTGATGGAGCAGCGGCTGCGCGAGGGGCGGAGGAAGTCGGTCAGGAGGGCGAAGTCGAGGGGCGGGGCAGAAATATCGCCCGCGCGCGGCGCCCGCGCCCGAGCATAAGTCAGCGCCCGCTGCGCACAGCCCCACCCGCAAGCCCTACGCCCTTCGAGCCACGCCCCCTCCATTGCTTGCCAGCTGGTTCCGCAAGGTGTCAGAAAAATATGAGAAGGATATTGTCAAATAGCGACCTTGCAAGATACTTGAGGGTTTTCGCAAGACGGGTAATCCAAATTCGTAGTACGTAATCATTGTCAATACGAAATATATCTACAAAAACTTAGTTTTGCATATCGTGCAATCCTTAACAGCTATGTTAGTTTATTCCTGAAATATTTGAATTCTTACTAGTTTGAATATACCATAAATTTCCTACCGTATTATGTAGAAACTACTGTGTGTACAGTTTTGTGGTTCGTATGACGTTCATATATTAAGACATTTCATGAGACCAAATTCCTTCTCAACAGCCAGTATTTATTGAAAAATCGTGATAATCCGAGGTATAGGGTCTGATTGTACCTCTAAAAAAAACACCATGAAGTACACGAAAAAAAAAAGGAAAGGACCTAAAGGAATTTTCAACTAAAATGTACAGCGTAGACAAATTTAATGTGCAGTTACTAGCAGTTACTATTAAAATTACAAATACCTACATACATACATGAGCGCGAATAAGTCACAACCATGTGGCAGAGAGACTGATACCGGCACCAACCGCCTCACTCATAACCTTCTACGCAGTGTTGCCAAAGTGTCAAGAGCTAGCCCTTGATTATCGCCCCTTGTATGCTAGTTTGGTAACTTGCCTCACATTAGGCTTTTGTTTTCATCTCGGATTGCGCTTGGAATCTCGGATTACCGAAGATTGGATTATCGCGACTCTTCTGCACTTTTGCAATCTGTGCTTCGGCCTCGCCTCCTCCCCCCCGCCCCTCGCGCGCCTCACGTGGGCGTCGGCGAGGGCACCGGAGGCCCCGGGCGCCATTTGTCTCCTTCCTCCCGCCCCTCCCGCTGCCCTCCGAGACGGATGGGCCGTCGAAGCCTCCGAGGAGCTGCTGATGGATTCCGACTCGAAGGCGCTGCCCGGCGTCGACAGCGAATCCTCGCGGCCATTTACAAAAATACTTTATGCATGCGCACTCGCGCGCGCCGGGCCGCGTCGGGCCCTGCCAGGAGCAGACGGCCAAGGGAAGTCTACAGCATATCCCGGAACGTGCCATCGCTGAAACATCATTCCTGAAACATCCTATCCCTGGAACATCCTATCCCTGAAACATCTTATCCCTGAAACATCCTATCCCTGGAACGTCCTATCCTTGGAACATCCTACCCCTAGAACATCCTATCCCTGGAACATCCTATCCCTGGAACATCCTATCCCTGGAACATCCTATCCCTAGAACATCCTATCCATGGAACATCCTATCCCTGAAACATCCTATCCCTGGATAATCCTATCCCTGAAACATCCTATCCCTGGATCATCCTATCCCTGGAACATCCTATCAATGGAACATCCTATGCCTGGAACGTCATAATCACTGGAACATCCTCATCCCTGGAACATCCTATCCCTGAAACATCTTATCCCTAGAACATCCTATCCCTGGAACATCCTATCCCTGGAACATCCTATCCCTGAAACATCCTATCCCTGAAACATCTTATCCCTAGAACATCCTATCCCTGGAACATCCTCATCCATGGAATATCCTATCCATGAAACATCCTAATCACTGGAACATCCTAATCACAGGAATATCCTATCCCTGGAACGTCCTATCTTTGGAACATCCAAATCACTGGAACATCCTATCCCTGGAACAAATGCATACGCTTCCGACTAGTGATGCGTACCACGAAATTGCGAGGTCCGTGAGAATGTCAGAGACGACTTCCTTCACACCGGTTTTAATAATTCTTAGGAGAACGAAGGAGCGAATCTGTTTTCGCTGCCTCTTTTCTTCAGATGCAAATTATTGCTCCGGCAGATGAATGGTAGAGGCAACTTCCTACGATTCCAGAAGGAAGTCTAACTCTCGTGTAAAATAACTAACGTTATTTTATTAAAATGAAATTAATTGAGGAAATGTAATTTCAACTCCTTATTAAAATGTATACAAATATTATTTATAAGAAACAGCTGTATGAATGAGCATAATAATGTTTGGTATAGACATCGTATCTCTTTAAGTATGAGACAAAGACGCGATGTTGAAGAGGACATGAAGATATACCATTGACGCCCTTTCGAACTTTACGACCCCCATAAATTCAAGCAACTTCTGCAGGTGAGACCTCAAAACAGTCGTAGTATTTTTGAAGCACAACACTCCCTCAGAAACCCCCAGAGACATAACAGCACGTTCGCCTCCTTATCTGTATGTTTCTAAGGGGAAAATTGAATATAACGACATATCGACCGCACTTCGAGACACTTTTTGTTTCCACGCCACTGCTCGGAATCACGCACAGGAGCAATGTACTACGCAAGTCGAGCTCACGAAGGACGCAGTAACCGCTCGCCCTGGCACCTCGGTCGCAGCGCGACGCCGCGCACACTGGTTGAATCGGGCCTAAAAACTGGCCATAATGGAAAATGCGGGTGGATTTGCGTAAAAAAGGGTATCATTGGGTTTTTGAGTTCGATGAATTTGAATATCATAATGAAATATTCAAAATTCAAAATGGCGGTTCCGTAACGGCTAACTGACAAAAATAGTGATATGTGTAGAAATATGGATACAATAGTTCTAACGGTTGCGGGTTAATATTGTTATCATTCCAAAAAATTATATCAGTAATTTTCTTATTAAAAGTAATTATAAGAAGGAGAAATCGAAAAAATATACAAAGAAAATCATTCATTCCCTGCGGCGTCGAAGACACTTCCAGGATATCTTAAATGTGTTAAATCTTTCTGTGTAGCATTGCAGTAAAGAGGTTATAAAACAAGAAAGTGCAGATATGTGCAGCTAAATGTGTGAAATTCTGATGGAGGGCATTCTACTTGATAAAAAGAATTGAGGCAGGAATATGCAGGACAAAAATTATAATCCACAATACACGTGACTAACATTGTTACGCTCTATACGTTAGAATTCAGCCGTATTATAAATAAAATTATTTGACACTTTTTCTTAAAAATATACCTAACTTGTAGTCAAAAGAGTCTTCTATTCGGAAATACAAAAGGAATCCTCAAAAAATTTAAACACTTTTTTTTAATTTCACAAATATCGTTGACAAGAATCAATGAATTGGAGTGTTTCGAGCAAAGGGTAACATCACGAGACCGTGAGGAAGACAAAAATAATTGAAACAACTTTCTGAAGTTAAAGTAGTGTGGTCCAAAGTCTTCCGAACGAGATTTATTAAGTCAGAATTCCGGACGCACACTTTGAATTTTTCCCTTATGGCCAGGTTTTTGGCCCGATTCAACCAGTGTGCGACGCCCCGAATCACTGCCGTGCGGGGCGCACGGGAGATGTCGTGCGGCGCGGGCGAGTCGGGACGTGGAGAGAAAAAAAGAGGTGAAAAAGGAAAAACGAGTGGGACGCGGGAGGGGGCGGGGCGCGGGCCGCAAATGAAACGGGGGCCGCGAGGCGACGGGGCGTGGCGAGCGCACGCCGTTGCGTGCTGTCGCGACGCGACGCCGCGTCGGCCATGGCGGATGACGGCGGTGCATGGCGGCGGCCGGGAGGGGGGAGGCGGGGGCCGAAAAAGGCTGGTGGTGGTGGGTGGTTGGGAGCTGAGTGTCGGAGATGGTGGTGCAGGATGGAGGTGAAGAGTGTGACGATGGAGGCGGATGACGGCGGTGCATGGCGGCGGCCGGGAGAGGGGAGGCGGGGGCCGAAAAAGGCTGGTGGTGGTGGATGGTCGGGAGCTGAGTGTCGGAGATGGTGGTGCAGGATGGGTGAAGGTGTGACGATGGAGGCGGATGACGGCGGTGCATGGCGGCGGCCGGGAGAGAGGCGGGGGCCGAAAAGGCTGAGTCCGTGGTGGATGGTCGGGAGGTGAGTGTCGGAGATGGTGGTGCAGGAGGATGGAGGTGAAGAGTGTGACGATGGAGGCGGATGACGGCGGTGCATGGCGGCGGCGGCCCTGGAGAGAGGAGAGGCGGGGGCCGAAATGGCTGGTGGTGAAGTGGATGATTAAAAGGAGCTGAGTGTCGGAGATGGTGGTGCAGGATGGAGGTGAAGAGTGTGACGATGGAGGCGGATGACGGCGGTGCATGGCGGCGGCCGGGAGAGGGGAGGCGGGGGCCGAAAAAGGCTGGTCGTGGTGGATGGTCGGGAGGTGAGTGTCGGAGATGGTGGTGCAGGATGGAGGTGAAGAGTGTGACGATGGAGGCGGATGACGGCGGTGCATGGCGGCGGCCGGGAGAGGGGAGGCGGGGGCCGAAAAAGGCTGGTGGTGGTGGATGGTCGGGAGCTGAGTGTCGGAGATGGTGGTGCAGGATGGAG
>BLKR01005357.1:5000-82605 GCA_011170035.1 Teleogryllus occipitalis
CTATAAGGCCATGTTCCTGTTCCTGTTCATGTTCTTTGGCTCGACAACCGGCTACGGGCCTTGGCCGATCAGCGGTTACTCGGTCTCTCGGCCATGGGGTAAGGGCTTCGTGTGGTTTGCACCAAGGCATCCCTTCACCGAATATACTGGTATTCACAACCTTAGGGTGAGATTTCTGATCGTCACACAGCAATAGATACTGGGATATTTGTAAGAAAAGCGCACAGGTTTAATTTTCCTCAGCCAGGAATCGAACCCGGGGTCGCACAAGGGAAAGCGAGCACGCTAATTAACGAGCCACAGAATGAGGTATAAGGCCATCTGGTTGGGGAAAACCCCGTTAGCCGACGGGTAGATCGGTGCCGGATCTCATCATCCAGCAGGAGAAGATCAATGCTATCTCCCAAGGAAAATCATGTACTATACTCACGGGTCTAATGATCTTAGCAGTTGACGCGCCCGGATTCACCAATAAATCGGTCAATCAACCGTAAGGTCATGATGCTGACACTCACAAATGCCACACATCGAATTGCTCTTTCTCGAAACATCGTTCTCGAAGAATCTGTCTGAGGATTCTCTAGAAAGATCTGAAGCTCGTCGAGGTTCCTTGAAGGGAGGCAAAAGCCTTTGGAGTAGACTGTATTGAACTGTGTAGAAACTTCGTCACCTGATGCGCAAACCAGCACGAGAGGAAATTATATCCTCCTTCACGTGTAGTAAACAGATACACAACCTGCAATCCGTCCGTCCATCGGTAGACCGCCATTCGGTCCAATGTTCTGCAAAGACGAAGAGTTGTTCCACGCGGGTCGGCTTTCGGTGGGCCGGAAGTGGTCGCCGGTCGGTGGGGAAATAGTTTATTTTGTGTGCATCTAGAAAGTTGTTGTGATTATTAAATATTATTATTATAATCATCATTTATTCTCAATTATAAATTGGTGTATGAAACACCGTGGTATATGGAACACTACAAGGTGTAGTTGGAAGGCTCTTGGTGTTGGTCGTTTTCTTGAGCGAGTGGAAATTGATCAAAAGAAAGCAGCCGACGTTTCGTGAGGTTATTAGCGAAACAAAACTAGAGAGCTCTTTGACTTGGAAGATAGTGTTATTAAATGCTAAGACTAGTGAGTGTTTATAAACATAATGCCCAGCAATTGTTTTACGCATAAGTCCCTTTACAAAAACATCTTTGTTAATAAATAATAACACGTGATGAATAATAATCTTTAGGCAGATGGCAGAATTCCCTGCAATAGTTCACTACAGCAGACATGTACAGATCTTAGTAAAGATAAAACATTTCAATTTCATTTTCAGAACCCTGTTTAACTTTTACGTTTGCAGTGATTGTATTGTGCCTGAGCGTGCAAACCTCATTTCATAAAGGTTCGAGAAGAAGCACTGAGAGATATGAAACAATGTTTTTTAGTTTTAGATTTTCCATATTATTATTATTATTATTATTATTATTATTATATTAAAAGCAATTATAAAGAAGATTGGGGTACAGGGCTTCTAGAGAATGAGGTTAGAGAGCATGAGCAGTTACTATTATAATTCGATAGTGAAGATAGGTCGCTATAGCAATAACACAAAAACGCGCAGACGACAACTGCACAGTTTATGTAACAAAATTGTGAGAACACTAACGGGCTATCCAAGATTTCAATGCTCCATGTTCCCCGCACCTCACCACAATCCCAAGAAAGAAAGTACTCCTCAGAACAAGTCCTCGACGGCGCTCATTTGCGGCTTTGCTACACCGTAAGATAGGATGGGTATGGGTACAGCTAAACGAGCAACATAAATTAGGGCACAAAAAAGGTTGTATGTGGGGGAAGGGTGTTAGGGGGAGGGTGTCCAAAACATTTACAGAGGTTTAAGGCAGTGAATTACTACACTGGCTCACCGTCAACATCCTTCAAACCACCGTCAAACTGGACATATCAACCTATTAAACTGAGCACATTAAACTGTTACAACCATGTGCATCAAACTACAAAAACTGTGAAATTGTCACATAAAGCTATTGTATCTTCAATGTTACATTCTTGTAGTTCAATGACGACGTTAGTCAACTAGATTACCAACTCTTATACCAAACTAGCGAACCCGTGCGAGAACTCTCGCATGTACCCACCCTCTTCCTATTTTTCCATTTCCATATTAAGTCTCATATATATTTTTCTTCAAGACATTCTCATCCTCTCCTGTCACTTGTTCTATATGTCTCCTTATAATTGATAACAATACAATACATCCTTGTCAATACAAACAATTCTCATTCAACTTTATTACCGAGCAGAGAGGTAAACCCGTGTAATTAAATCGCGAAGAATATCAAGCAATTAGTGTAATATCACATTTGGTTGCAGATTCTTCACGTCTCTGAGCAGGTGGGTTTGTGAAGCGTCGAACCAGCAAAAATATAATAGAACGTTCAAGAAGATCTCGTCCTGAAGATAACGACGTGAAAAAAGTTTCTCTGAGGCTTTGGCCTCAAAATTTTAATTTTTAATACCGCAGGACGCTTTGTTTAGGAGTTATTTAACGATATATATTTAAAACAAAATGCTGTTGAGTGTTGCGGGTTGCATTTGACATGAATATTTAGTTTGTCCTACAGCGCCATCTAGTGTAGGTACAATAAAATTAACAGCACATAAACTTTCTGGGCGAAAAAAACACGTAGATGTGCGAACGTTCATGAAGATTGGTCATACAATGTCGGAGTTAACCGCTCTTATGTATACTAGCTTTCATACACACACACACACACACACACACACACACACACACACACACACACACACACACAGAGTTGAGTGAGTTGATTTAGTTGATATTCATTCCATTTCGTGATTTGTTGGACAATCTTAAGGCAAAATAGTCAAGTTATTCATGCAAATACGAGATTCGTAGTATACATGAAAAACACTTTAATCCTTTATCATTCTAAAAGCTTTCAAGTTCCTCAGTAATGTCATTATTTTTGTCATTTGTTTAAGTCTCGTTTTTAACCAATTCGTACTTAATTCAAGGACATAAAAAGTTTGTTTTGAATCCGTATTTTATTTAATAATATTCGCATTGCTTTTCCTTGATTCAAGGTTGGGTTATTTATTCTCTTATATATCCTCTTGTGTTAACTTATCTTTTTATAAATTTATGTGCATATGGAATTTTCCTTAAAGACTGCCATTTACTCATTGTTTATTTATGCAATCTGCTACAAAAAATTCCTTAAAGTCTGCTATTTATGCATTCTCCACACCTCTCATCTCTTTGTAAAATGTCCTATTAAGTTCTTCGGGATATTTCTTTGCATTATTTAGTATTACTGAATGATAACTCATTTGGTGTGAAAAAATAAAGAAAAAAGATATACCCATCGTTTACAAGTTTTGATATTTTATGAGAGATAAGTATCGATTGTTCGATTTAAAACGGAAAAAATTACTTCACCATTTAACAATTTAAATTCTATTTACTATGGCCACTTTTAATTTGTTCATTCATTATTTTTATACTAATCTTAAAATTTGTGAACATCACAAATTGACAACACAAATTTGTGAATTCGTGATAGATAATTTCATCATCACTTCGAGTTTTGCACATTATTGCACATTGTCATTTCGAGTTAGTAATTTCTTGTTAGCACATCATTACTTATTCCATGCTCATAACTACCTATTCTAGCCGACAACTCATACACGTCTGCTCTCGCTCGCGATTTACACCCGTCTGATGACTTTCAACAATATTCTTCTCTCGATCGTTTACTGTCTCTATTGTCACAGCAGCATTTCAATGCTACGCTGTCCTCCTCCAATTGCACATCACTAATCTCTTTTGTTATTATTTTAATAATGTTCCATTATTAAATCACCCTCACACTTTAATTTAAATTCCCATGTATTATAAAATATTATTCAAATAATCGACGTACATCATAGCAACGTCATTTTTCCGCTTAATTTCCCAAACGATACTATACTTATCGTCGTATTTTGCAGTTCTGTTATAATTAATTTAGAAAACTGTCATTGAGATGACATGAATTGTCTCAGTATTATGTGGGAACGCTTCATTGGTTGATCGAAGACGCCACTATTCACTACCTGGAGAACAGCTGAAATTTTGGTTGATGCGTAATGGTTTGATATTTCAATCCAGATGGCGCGGCGTTGTTTCTAAGATGTTACCGAGGGGGATGTATCACTCATCGACACGACTAAAGTTAGCATAGATTAAAATGAAAGTAAAAAAAAAGATCTTGAAGTGAATAGTGAAAGTCCTTTTCATTATTAATATCTGGTGATTAAGTGGCGGATTTTAATGTCCTAAAACATCGCCAAAAATGATCAATAAAATGCTCTTAAAATGTTTTTAAGTACCTTATAAACAAAGAAAAATGACGTAAAAATCTTATCAAAACGAGGTCAGATTAACAATTGAAGTTGTTGGATATGTTACTGATGTAATCGATGCTTCTTCCTTCCTCGGTCTGTAAACTTTTGGTTTGGAATATTCTTTACCAGGAATCTCTGTCTTCAGTTATCCCGATATCTGTCAAAACGACAACGAGGCTGATAGGCGTCACAAGAACCTTAGGTTACAAACTCTCAACGGGTGGCATTACAATTACTGAACTAAAAAATCGAATGGGCTATTTAGGAATTTTGTGGTCATTTGTTGCATCTCGTAAATATTATTTGAAGCAATTACCATTAAAATGATATGAAAATCAATAAAATCAGCGCAAAATGCTACAGCCTTAGATTCCGTGTACTTGAAAGTTACTGGAAGCCCCTACGTGGCCGAAGCTGGCAGCAACACAGAGCGACACTTCAACAGCGCACGAGGCTCAAGGTAACGAATTTCTGAAGGACGGAGAGGACGCCCAAGAAATTCACTCTCAAATTAACATGTTGCGCAACGTAACAAAATGTTCACGCGTCTACTGGTTATTATGGGATGCCCGAAACATTGCAACATCATTACAAAACGTTATTCAATGTTTTCACTTTCTCAGTGTTGTGAGGCGTGATCTAATTTCTCTTTCACTCCGACGTAGCTTAACGTCACAAGAACTACGTCAATTCATACATGCAATACATATTTCTTATTGGACTTTTTTCAGGTGAAAATGTTATAGCTCTATTGATCCATGTTGAACTGCAGGCCCTGCGTTACAGGTTTATATGTAGTTTTTTAAATTTGTTGCGTCATTGATGATGCAACGCGTCTCTTAACCCTTGTTAGGCGTTGAGCGCTTTTTTCTGGAGTGATCCTCCGTTACTGTGTAATTATTACATTGAATAATTACTATATTTGTCAAGTCTCGTCAAATCGCAGTCAGTCAGATCCTTTTATCCCTTCGGCCAGGGGCTCGACGCCGTTAGATCCCAGGGTTCCTGACCGGTCGTCCAACCAGGAATCCGCGAGTCTCGAATTCGCTTAACCTTCATGACTTCAGGGAGCGTAGTAAAGGAATTCGGCTAGCGCCGCCGGCGTATTGCTTATTGCTATGCGCGCAGAAAATGAAAAACAACTATGCAGCCTCTGGGCATGAGAGAGGGGTTTTATGCTTTCCTTAGATACCCAAGAACATGAAAAAATACAAAAACAATGAAACTGTTTTGATTTTGAATGAATATTGAAAAGCATTAATCTAAAAAAAAGATCAAAATTATTCCACCTATCCTCATACTGCGTTTACCGATAATGTCAAAACATTCATATTTTCGAGCAGAAACATCGATATTATAACATCAATGTTCTGCTTTCGATGTTTTCTAGATCGACATATTTGTTCAAAAAACTTTCTTATGATGTAAATACAATTTCTAGTATGTATTTTTTTGTCGATTGATCGCAATCAATAGCCATTCACATCTATCACTTTTGTCAATCCCCAGACGGCATGAAACCGTTTGCAATTCGCAGCCTTTCTCCAGAGATATTACCTTTTTGGTTATATTGTATGTGGTAATATCGTTAAACTACATTTTGAACCTGACTACATAGAACATTGATTAGCAAATTAAGATGACAGGCAAACTTGACACAGAATATACATTATACTAATATTGACGTGTTGTGTATCACATTAGAACCAGGACATTTTACTTCGATATGTGTCATCATTCTTAAAATATCGATATTTTAAACATCGATGTTTTCATTGAAATCATAAACCTTTTGTTGGTGTATCGAAGTATCGATGTTTTGATAAAAAAATTCCACAACTAGGCACTGATCCTAAACTGTGTAAGAGGGCGACAAGGAGTGATAGCAAGTGTATTTTTAGAAAAATCTAAATAGCTATCATTTTAAACGATAGCTATTTTGCATAATCACAGTATGTCCATATGCGACTCAGTTTTTCCTGAAATTGACCAAATCCCTAGCACGTAGCGGAGTAAGGCTTAATGAAAATGGTCACGAGATTGCAGCAGTTTTCAGTAGCAATAAATTTCCAATTGAAGATATAACCACTGCGCTGTTTTGTGGAAATGAAGAAAAATTGAAAAAGACACATGATGCAGCTATTACAATTCATCATCGTGACAATGAATTGTATAGTTAACGGAGGAACATTTTAATCTTGGATCAGTGTAGCGTCACACCGTGCTAAAACTCTCTAATGAATGAAAGGCGGCGTGTCGCTGCGAAGCGTGCGACAGATCTGCACTCGATTTCCGCGTGTCGCCGCGTGCGCGCATGCGCCAGGGATTCGAAGCAGTTAGCGAACCTGCACGATTGATTGATTTTTCGAGTTTCCGGGCGCGTCAACGGCTTTGGTCATTAGTCCCGTTAGTGTAGTGCATGTTTTTTCTCGGGAGTTGGCGGTTATTTTTCCCCGCTGGATGGTGAGATCCGGCGCCGACCTACCGTCGGCTAGTGGGGTTTCCCCCTAACCAGGACTCTCCCACCAGCGAGGCACCGTCCCAGCCGGGACAAGCTCTAAGCTCCCGACCGGTCTCCCGGAATGTGGTAGTGTAGTGCATGTTAGTGTAAGTGTGTGTGTAAGGGGAGGGGATAGGACAAGGAAGAGGGAGGACAGATCGCGCGCGGTCCGTGGCCCGTTTGTGAGGGTACTGCTCCGGCATTCGCCTGGTGTTCATCGCAGAAACCACGGAAAACTACCGATCAGAGCAGCCGGCCGCTAGAATTCTCCTCCAGACGGCGACTGAATTCGACCTAGCTGAAAAGGTAGCGTCGAAAATCCTCTCGCCGTCAGGACTTGAACCTAGGACCTCCCGATCAGAGGCACTGCCGTGATATCAGTTGATGCACTGAGTTACCGCTACCTGTACGAGCTCGTGTGAACCTGCACGAGCAGCTGCGACGCAAGCTAATGAAAGCTCTATGCAGCGAAGCAACACTACGACGGTAATACTGAATAATATATGTGAAGTATATATCTGTGATTTTCGAATTGTTCATTTTTTAAATACTTTTTCAACTTACTCATTCGATTCCAAAAACCAATGTCACATCAAATCAATTGTCTGTTTGTAGCTACGAGCCGATTAAACTCAAAAGCTACTGATTATGTCAACATGAAGTTTGAACATGTAAACTACCCATAAAGTAGATTTTGTTTGAACGTGATGAAGGGCTTTAGTCTTTTCTTAACTTAAACCAGAACTCACGAACTTCTATTTTAGATTAATGCTTTTAATGATCGAACAGTAACAAGAGTATTATAAATATTCGGTAACTTTGCTGTTTCAAACTTATCAAGTTTCTCTTGCTCAGATCAGGATCCATCGGTAAGGTCTGACACATCGGTAATTAATCAAAAATTTATTCGTTTACATGGCAGTAAGTATTGTAGTTGTAGAGTAAATATTGTTTCTTAACGTTCCATTGTACTGAAACGTACACGTGATATTCCAAAAATTTCTGAAGATAGGATTTTTAACTTGATCCTCTATCCGCAGTCCCTTGTTTTGCCGGGCCCGGCCGCTCTATCTTGTTTGCAGCATTCTGGAGGTTGTGAGGCTCCAGAGTCATTCAATGGCAGGGTGCCTGGGAAAGGTGGTGTGGGGCCCAGGTCCTGGCCTTGACTGCCTGATTGAGGTCACATAAAGCTCACCGACGTACTCGCGTTGCTAAGCCCAATTCGTGGTATTCGATCTGCCCCGACTCAAAAGTCTGAGATTTTGAAAAAAAGTCTAGCTCATTTTTCTATGGAATTTTTCTATATCGCAGGAGTGAATATTGCTTGTTTGCCAAACACGCTTTTTCATAATTTAGTTTAGTATACTCAAACAACGAGGAGATTCTGGAGTTTAAGGGAAAACGGACAATGTATGTACTTTTTCCCTATACGTCACGAACAGTTTTCAACTATTTTTACGTCAAATAAACTTTACCTTAAAGACGGCTATAAACTTGTACCTTTTGCAGTAATCGCCCTTACTGCCCATTCACTTTTCCGCCAAGGTATTCTTATCTGCAGAAAACGTTTTCTGTGAAAGATATAGGGAAACGCGCACATAATCCTGTTTCTAAGAAGAGAGCATTGCCTTCACAGCCCTTGAGGCTGTTTCAGTCTGCGTCTCTACGCACTCAGCCGCGAGGTCGACTCAAAAGCTGACTGCACAATCGATGACCCTAGTAACAACGCGTAGAAATGCATCACAGAGATCAGTGCGGATGAGGGATCACGGAGTATAATATACGCATTAATGTGATGAATGTGAATGAATTTGAATTACCGTCATCCATTAAAACAGACCTACAAACACTGTACTCTCATAATAACAATAAAACTCCCAATTGTACAATGTTTCTACCCATATTTGGGGTCATTCTCAGGTACAAAATGAACACTTGAATAAGTGTAGGTCAAAATCTACAATACAAGAAAAACTAATGGGTAAAATTGATTTATAAAAATTATGAATTAAACTTACCTCACCGGGGCAAATTGTAATTTAGTCGGATGTAACATCATGTGTAGCATATTGCTGATGTATCCATAACCTGGTTCAGACGGACGCCACCAGCATTAATTGTAAGTACATAAAGATCTGCACGGTCTTAAGTACAAAGATATAATGAATTTACAGTGTAGTATACGAATCTGAGTTCAAAGAATGTTTATATTCTCAATACAAAGATATTAAATACCATTTTCAACCAAAACATAACCTAATTGAAAAGAGATTTATAAATATTATGTAAGTCATTAGTGCTCCAATAACCCATGTAACATTTCAAATAGACACTACAATGACACTAACACTCAGTCTCAACCAAAACGTATTTATAAATATTATGTAAGCTATTAGTGCTGTGAGTCAATTCAAAGTATCTTTGGTTCTGAATATATGAAATAGTGCTTCCGAACGTAATAGTTTTTGGCAGTTATTTTCTATTTCAACGATCTGTATGTTATCCAAATTCATATTGTGGTTATAGTCGATTCTAAGTTTAGTGACCAAATTATGTATGTCAACTGTTAATCTGATATTGTATATATGGTCCTCCATTCTCTGTTTTAGGGTGCATTTGGTAGTATCAATATAGTAGAATTACAACCTGTTGTTTTGCAATTAAACTTATAGATTACTATGTATTTTCGTTCAAAGGCTGTAGATTCTACATTGTAGAATTTTTACCTTTTTTGATAAATCTTCTTAACTTGTTATCTTGAAAACCACTCATATATTAAAATTCTTTAGTGGTATTTTAATTTCATTATCTACGATGTGGTGATAAGGTATTATTAGGTACGGTTTTAGTTTAATGAAATTTTCTCTGACAGGCAGGTCCTAGGGTTCGAGTCCCAACAGTGGAAGGATTTTTTAGTGTTTAATTCTGTTATATGTACATTCCATTTGAGGTTTGGTTGAATTGAATTTGTAGCGGGAATGTCTCGGGAATCCGCGTGCTAGGCCGTCTTGCAACGTGTCCGGGAGGGCAGGGCACTGTGAGTTGATTCAGGGGTGTCCTGATCTAAAAATACGTGCACGGCAATACACACGATCATTCGTGCAGTTAGCTTACTGCTGCAATAATGTACCAGAGGCTGATGCAGTAACTCTGGAGGTAGGATTTTCTTCGTTCGCATACGAACTACGAAACAGGGAAATTAAGAATGTCGAAAAGGGGAGTACATTTAAAGACAGTATTGCATCAAATCAGAGCGCGCCAAAGTTCTCCAAATATCTTCGCTATTAATGCACAAGAACTGCACGACATCTTTTCGGGAAATGTGGATGTGACCTGAGCGGAGTTTCTTGTCCCGGAAAAGTATCAATGAGACGAAATTCGAAAATTGACATTGTGGCGAAATGAGAAAATCATGCAAAATACGTTCTACAGGTATTTTAGGGTAAATAAATTATTTGTTGGTAATAATAAGTGAGACATGGTGGTGTTGATTTTTTACACCAGAAATTCCCTTTCTGTATGATAGTCGGTTAGGTGAGCCCGGACGGCACAAATTCTAGCTACACCGTCGGGGGAACGAGGTGTACCTTCTGCGGATGCTAACAATTTCCTCCAGAGGGGCAGTTCACATTTTTATAGGGGCGTAAAAGCAGTCGAATTGTGTAAATTGGGGGCTTTTTATTTCTGTGTTAATTTTTTTGTACACAAATATATTAATTTCTTTCGTTTATTTATATGTTTATGGAGTATTTACATGCTTCTGAAATGCAAATTCTTCCATAGAAAGTATATTTTCAAACCAACTTTTGACTGCTTATTGCAGCTCAGTCATTTGGAATATCTAAGGAGTTTTTTGGCCAAATATGCACAAAATATTATTAAAATTGCCTTAAGAGCTTATTTCAAAGTTTTGGTGTTTTCTCCCTGGACACCTATATATTTCTTACATCGTGCAGTCTGGACTGCAAGTTTTGTGTACGTTCAATCTGCACAAAAACTGAATACGAGCTTTAAAAGCGGATGCACAAAAAATCTAACTCATTATCCGCTCAACACAGTAAAATTCGAGAGCTGAAACAATGATAATTTATAGAGATCTATGATAAATTTTTACACTCAATTGCTCTGTTTGGCCACTAAAGATATGACTCTAATATACAAATATTTTTTTACTGAAATATTTTCTAATTCCCTTTTACTTTTATGCTTGAACACCGATTGCTTTCATCGTGCTGTCAACTTTTGTCTACTGTACGTTTATTTTATTTCAACAATTCCAAGCCATATAGAGACGGTTCGTGGAATTTAGTCCGACTTTCGATCCAGAATTCTAAAGAGAGATTAACATGCCTGTCCACATGCAAGTGCTAAGCTTTGTGTTGGCAGTTTACCCTAACACCAGAAAAAGAAGACACTTTCACTTCTTTACAATTCATGACGCCAAATAATTACGAGCGTGGCGTAAAGGAAGGATGTAGAGCATCTGCGCATGTCACTTTGACTTCTATGGAATTTATCCTGAGGTACATTGATTATAAAACCAATAAAAACAAACGGAGTGATTCTAATAATATTTTAAGGGTGAAATACTTCTTACGTCTAGATGCAGAAGGACAGTAAAGCTATGATGCGTAAGTTATGATAACGAACGTTTGTTGATAAGAATTTTTATAACTTCCTTCAGATTTCAGATATAATATGCTGTACATCAAGCTTAGACAATGTTAATCCTTCAAGTTCAATTCTGAAAACGTTTATCGCTCTTGTGTTTCCTCACTTTTCTATTAGTCGACATCAGAGCCTACTAGTTGTGCAGCCTACTAGTCGTGCGGTCACTAGTACTGTGAATAAAGAATAACTATTTATGGGTAAAGTGGATATTGTTGTTTATAGAAGTAATCGACTTCGATTGTCATAGAGCAGTATATAACAATCAGAGTAGGGAAACAAGGGTGTTCTCTCGTGGGTATTCACTTATTATTTTTCGCGTTATTGGTGACGTGACGGCTTTTACATCCACGTGTCTCAATTATCCTTCATGGTGTATCTGCCGTTTTCAACATGCTTACCGTTGGATTCATTATTGACGTGTTATTACTGTTAATTTATTTGTTATTTGCATTCCTTCTTCCTCTTTCTAAAATGATGCGCCTCTGTTTCCTTTTGGAGCTATTTAACGCGAGCGCGGTATATAGAGCAGCATATGAGACAAAGTAGAAGATCATGTAATACATCACAAAATCAAAAAACTTAAATATTTGTTCATTCATAAAATTTTACTAGTACCAACATAAATCTGTTTAAACTTAGTGCAGAAGCCGTCTCTTTACCCGGCAACCGAAGTTTACTTAGATTACATTACAAATTTCACAATTTATGAGTCATAAGGTACACGAGGAAACTGCTACCAAACAAACACACTATCAGAAATATCATTAAATTTAATGTAGATGAACGTATTAATGTACATAAAGCTTAATTTACTTGTAAATTAAAAAGAGCTTAATATACCTTTACATTAAATTGAATGCATAAATTAAAATCAGTGAAGTTATAATGAAGAGGTTCTCTCTTTCTCCTGCCTCTCCATCATTCATATTATATATTTATAAGCCCTAGTCCATCAAGATCATTCATTCATTCATTCATTCCAGATACGACCATAACGCTTTGAGTCTTGCATCCTAATGTACTTATATACATTAAATTTAATGCGCGTTCATGATAAATAATTTAATGCATTTTACATTAAAGTAATGCAGAAATTTCTGACAGTCTACATTCAACTCTAATGTTTCGTGTTGACCAGCAAAACCCACACCAATACCACCAACGCCTCATTCAAAGCTGCGCCGCCCGCTGGCCGCGGGTGCGTCAGTGTGCGCTTCCGTTTCCGGAGTTCCCAGGGGCAGGGGGGGGGGCGGGACTTCCTCCTGGTGAAAGGCAGAGCGCGCCCCCTCCCCCTCGCGCAGTGGGAACGTTTCCAAGCGCACGCTCGCGTTTCGTCCGCGTTTCGTCACGCGGCGCAGCGCGGCGCAGATGGTGGCGCCGCCGACTCAGCGTGGACTGCCCGCTCTGCAGCTCAGAGGCGTGCTACTCAGGGCCGGGGCACTGGATCCTCAGCATCCATGGGGGAAACGGGCCTTAGCCTTTTAGTTACGAATAGGAATCCTGATTCTTGCAGTATGTCAGCAGTAATTTAAGTGTAAACTCTGTAATTAATGTATAATATGTAATATAATTTGTTCACTATTTTTGAATAGATTGCATTTAGCTTCGTGCGTTTATATTAAGTTCTACCACTAAATAAGTTTTCGTTATTACCTGCCTTTATTTGGCCAAATTGATTTAAATATATTAAATATTTATAATTACGAAATTATTTAAAAAATTAATATTGTGTAGTTTGATATATACACTACAAGAATAATATACAACATAGTAAGAAATATGTTTATTATTTAACTAAAATATATGATGGCCCCTACCAAAATGATCGGCTGGATCCGCCCCTGATCCTCGTCATGTTGGAAAGTGTACAATATGGCTGAAAGTTGGTTCAAAGAAAATATAAGATTATATCGTCTTACGCCTTTCGTATAAAATCTATCCCAGTATTATCGGGTGTACCACAGGGGGCTTACCTAAGGCCAATACATTTTAACATCTTTATAAACGACATCACCGAGGTAACAGGAAATGATAAATATCATTCACTTGCAGATCGCCTGAAAGAATTTATGTATAGAGTCTGATAATGATGTAGAGCTTCAAGATTGCTTGGATAAAATCAATTGAGGGAATGAGGTAAACGAAGGTCAATGAGGAGCCACATTTCGGTGTTTTATTTATTAAAAAGGGCTACCTACTTACTTTTTTAATAGTAGCAAAAATATTAATTTAATTATATTAATATGGTTGTAGTATATTCAAAATAAGTTGTAAATGTCTAAGGTTTAGTTTACACATTTACAAGCATCAAGACGATGGTCTTTTTCGGTAACGAGATTATCGGTTACAAAACGAAAACTTCTTACACTGCATTGAGTTGATATCCAAATTTGATCCGTTGATGGCTGGCCATTTCGTTCGGTATGGAAATATAGGACCACATTCGTGAAAACAATGGTTTAGAAAATGGTAATTCGGAGGGTATTCTTTATTAAAGAAATTGTCGATGCTAGATATATTTCCAAAGGACGAGATTATTTTAAGACTCTAATAATGACTGTGACTAATGCAAATGGCAAACGATCTTTCTCTGCTTTGAAGCGCGTAAAATATTATCTGAGATCGATTCTTAAACAAGGTACATCGAATGCGTTATCATTGCTTTACACAGAAAATGACATTTTGGACGCGAAGAGTTTAAAAACACTTAAGAAATTTGCCGAGAGTAAATAGATAAAACGAGATTCCGTATGACAACGCAAGTTTTATATTTCACATCTAAATGCTATTTCAACTTTAATATTACTTTTTTTGTAAGAAAATGTAAATAATATTCAAATACAGAAATGCATTTATAATTATCTTAAATTGTTAATTTATTGACCTAAAAATATTTGAAATTATAAAAAATTCAAATATATTTTGAAATATTTATACGTATACAGTATTTGCATTGGTTACAAATATCGTACAACACTTTTTAATTCAAAATATTATAACTTTTGTCAATAAAGCAAATTAGAAAAAGGGTGCTAAAACATTTGACAGCCTCGGCCGCACGTAAGTCAGTCAGGCACTGGGTCAAAGTCAGGCACTATTATTCCCGCGCAGTTCGTAATCACAGGGTACTTAAAATCTACAAGATGACCTAGGAAACCCAAAGTTACGTATTTTAATACCATTATTACGTGTAAAATATATTTTTATTAATTTATTGTTTGATTGATTAAATGTTGTTTTAGTTATTGTAACGACCGAAATCTTGGTGTGTTGCACGTGCGCCGTAATTCGGCCGGGGCCCGTCCGAGTGCGCGTGCAGGCGCTGGCGGCGCAGGGAACGAAGGGGAGTGGGGGATAAAGGGCGCTACACAATGTGCAGGGCCCCCTCCGCGTGCTTCAAAGGAAAGGCCCCTGCCGGCGCGGCGCGGCGCGGCGCGGAGCGCAGTGGGCGGGGTAGGGCCAACATGCGCGCGCTAACAGGCCCGAGCCCCGATGATACTCATTATATTTATTTGACTTCCTTGGTTGTTATGCTACACAAATTTGTGTATTTTCATTTGCCGCCCTGGTGGAGCAAGAGATTCAGAAACTGTACCCGCGTACACGTTGCACCAAAGTTGTTCCAGTTTCATCTTACGCATGGATATTTTTAGTGATGTGGCATGGTATGAATTTTAGAACATGGTTCAGCTCTGAATCTGATTCCTTCTTCTAATTCCTATCTCTATCCTAGTAACTAGTGTGAGGAATGGTTAGTTATGGACGGAGCAATGGGCTACTACTCAATCCAAAAGTTACTAGACTCCCTACCACTGCACTGGTCCGAAACGCTCACGAACCACATTGGAAACGGTAAAAGTTGATACTATGACCAAAATGGACCAACGAGCTACAGACCGGGAGAGATGGCTCAGGGCAACAATTGATGTCACTGCAGTCCCTCTGACTGGGAGGTCCTAGGTTCGAGTCCCGACGGTGGCAGGGTTTTCGCCACTAGTTTGTGAGTTAAGTCGGATTCAGCCGCAGTCTGAAGGAGAATTCTAGCGGCCGGCTGCTCTGATCGGTAGTTTTCCGTGGTTTCTCCGGCCAATACCAGACGAATGTCAGAGCAGTACTCTAACAAACGAGCCACGAACCGCGCGCGATCATTCCTACCTTTTCCTTGTTCCATCCTCTCCCCTTACACACATTTACACTAACATGCAGTACAGTTCCTCCCAATCAATCTAACGAGCTGCATCAGCCCAAAGGTAGAAGAAACTGGTGATAAAACCAAGTAGTTGCGAGTGACAGCTGGGGCGGGAACGTCCAAAAACACCGAGGAATGAGAATGAATATGAATGTCGAATCCATCTAATATATATTTGTTTATTTATTTTTTATTAACGTAACAAAGAGAGTGAAAATGTGATGAATAGAAGAAAAAACGTCATTAGTAAAGGGGGGGGTTCAACATTTGTTAAGTGAGTCAAAGGAAACTGAACATAACACGAGACGTCGGTCATTTTCCCGGAGTCTTCCACAGTGTTTTCTGTGACAGTGTGTAATTAGAAGTTTTGGTAAAATATGCCGAAATGAATAAATGATAAATTTGGTGAATATAGAGAAGAGAGAAACTGAATAAAATTGAAAGAGAGTTTACAAAAGAACTTTCTAACTATTTAGATAAATCGTGTTGAAACGAAAGTTGAAACGATGCCGTGGATTACAATGAATTCACACAATGTTAATAAAACGGTAAATAAAGAAATAAAAAAACAATGTTCTAAAATAAAAATATTTACAGCTTCCTTGAGAAAGTCACAGGGAAAACATATCCACAATAAACGAAATAATGAAGAAGTTTTCATGAGAAATGGAGAAAAGGAAAAAGTAAGGAGATACGAGCAATAATTTCGGACCGGTACAATGGTGTGATTTTTTAACAGAACAAATCAATAAATGAGAATAATAGTAAGATGGGGGACACGAAATTTCCACTACATACACGAAGACGAGAATATTTTAATGAGCTATCTGTACATTCGTTGCCATTTCTCCAACAGAAGAAATCATGTTAAATGTCTCGAATCGTTCGGTTAAGGAATGCCCATCTCGATCAGGTTTTTCGTCCAGTTTCCCTGGTCCATTGAGCAAATGCTGAGATGGCCCCTTGTTTTGCTTTTGGACATAAATGTAACTTCATTATCTGTGCACGTCTTCTCGGATTCATTGGGAAATACAGTTATTCAAATTATCGTTTCCTTGTTGCTGCGGCAGGAAGTATTATTCCGAAGGACATGATAAGAGCCAAAATTTATTGCTTATAGATTTAAAATAGATTTTATTATATTAGAGTTGTTTTTTTTTATTTTCAAAATTCATGTAGTATATGTCTCAGTATAGGGATCACAGAATTCCGAAAATGTGCACAGAATTTACTTCTCCCCATAGCACGTCATACGCAGTTTCAACTGTTTTTTGACGTAAAGTAAATAAATAAATAAATAAATAAATAAATAAATAAATAAATAAATAAATAAATAAATAAATAAATAAATTGAAAAGCACGCTAACAGTATCATATGTGTAGGCCCACAGTGTGGCACGATGCAGTGGTGGTGCATGGCCGGGGCGGGGAGGCGCTAGCGGGGCGGGGCAGAGAGGGAGTGGGACGGAGCGGGGTGGGGCGGGGGTTCACAGAACAGGTGGGACGTGGGCCTTTGTTCCCGCGCGCGCCCTGGCTCCCGCGTGAGTTTGAAACGAACTGCAGCGAGCCGCCTCACGTCCCCAGCGCACGTGGCACGTGCCACGTGGTGCCCCTGGAAGTTGAGGTCTGTGCACGTCCTTTGGCCGGAAAAGCGAGAAAACATTCATTCACTGATATCGCATTTCAGAATTATCGGCACTTGTGGGAGTCGTTATTTTTGTGTCGGTATTTGTGCGTGTCCTCTCCATTCACATAGAGGCAATGTAACAATATTTTTTCTCTTAACACTTTTTCTTTCAACTTTCTCACTATTGTGATAGTTTCCCTTATATTCACACATCAGCTTGGTATCACTAATGAGACCCGACATTTCTGTGATCCTGATTATTAAGCACCAAGAGTAAATATAGCTAATTCATGACGAATGTAAGTGACTATCTACTCGGAGTGCGATCTGGTTGAATGTATGCGGTAATTGAATACGTGAATACAAGTGACACATGGAATGACATTCATAATATCGTTAATTACAAAATAAAAGAAACCATTGATTGTCAAGGTATATTGACAAGGAAAACAAACATTGTTTCATTGCAGGTAATTTGAATGTTATAAAGTGATCGTATTCATTCCTTGAAGATGGTGTTTCGTAGTCGTTGAGAAACTACTTTCTCAAATGTATTTGCTACATTGCGAGAGGTCAGATACTAATACAAATTTTAGGATGTATTTAATTTTAAAAGAATAGCAAGGTGGTCAAGTAATCGGTCGCAAATATTTGATATATGTTAGTACAATTCTGAGAAGATATCGTTGATTAAGATGATTCTAATATTTATCTTTGGTAAAGTAAGAATCAATATAATTTGGAGGTTGTATTGATTGGTAATACATGAACAAAAATGAAGAATGTTCAATAGTACAAGATCCCAAATTACTTTCAAATACGATTAAAAATGTGTACGCGGCTATCATTTTAGTCTCTTGTTCATACGAGTACTATTCGTTTCTCCAACTCATGAGAAGCTAGACAATAACAACTCTTAATTTTTCTAATAAAACATATTGACGTGGAATGATTTACAGATGAAAAGTTTATATGAATTACTCTTGTAAAATCTATAAAGGAAATGCAAAGGGCCTAGGAATAATATTTAACATTATTTGGATAAAATACTCAAAACATAAAGAATTAGAAAATTAGACAATCGATAATAAATAAAATCAGCAATGCAGCATGAAGTAATATTCTGAACAATAATTCCTAAGGGTATAATCTAAAACAAGCATTTTATCTAAAACAAGCATCTAAAAATAATCATTCGTTATGATTTGAAATAATGATATCTTGATTCGTTTTAGACCTTTTAACGCCATGTTACACTGTAATAATATTTAGCAGATTATTTTTTATGGCTATAAATATTTAATACTGATGGTCTAAAATTAGAGAAACTCGCAAAAATCTACATTGTAAAAATCCAACCACCAAAGATCCGTCGTTGCACTTCTGAGTCCCAACCGCCGCCGTCTATTTTGCCGCTTCACCGTCGAGTCCATTCATCCCAGGGAATAAGGAAGCAGCGGGCGCTGGGGGGCGTGGAGGGCGTGGAGGGCGGAGGGCGTCGCGGCGTCGCGCAGTGGACGCGGCGGTGCCCCTGAGAGGGGCGGGTCGGGACAGAGGCGGGATCCGCCGGAGGTCTTAGTTCGTGTCCAGAGCACGGAGGCTGAATGGTTCATGGCTGTGGTGGAACCGGAACTGGGCGGAGCTGGGGAGGGGCTGGAGTAGGGGCGGGGAGGGCGTGAGGGGGCGGGGAGGTATGGAGATGCGGGAGGGTGGAGTGGTGGAGAGGCGGGGAGGGTGGAGGGCGGGGCAGGGGGTGGGCAACCGAGGGGTAGGTAGGAGGGTCCGTGGGAGGGGCGGAGCAGGGCGGAACGGAGTTGATCGGATGGCGAATATTTGACAGTTGCATAGCAAAACATAAAATGGCATGCTTATGGAATGTGCTACATAATGAGTTAAATAAAAGTTGGTAAATGGACCCTACCAGTCTCTAAAGACGCAAATTTGATACGACCTCTTCAATTTAACTAGCTTCGCTTGCGTATTTCCAATCTTCTGTCTAACCAAGGCATACTTTCCTACGCATTTCGCGTGCAAATAAATGTCTTGTGTTCCCTCGGAAGGCCGAGCAGGCCGGAGAAGGAGCGGGCGGGGATAGGTGAACCACGGAGTCCGTTGAGGTCCCCGGTCCGAACCTTCACCGCTCCAGAGACTCATGACATTTCGCGGGCAACGCAGCAAGGCAGACGGGGGGAGGGCGGACCGAGTCGAGGCCGGAGAGTGGCGGAGTCCGTTGGGGACCTGCTCGAGCCTAGGAATCTGGAGGCCATGACGTGGCGGCAGAGCAAGGGAGGGGGCGGGAGAGTGCCGGAGTCCGTTGAGGCCTGGGTCTGAGCCGAGGGCCCGCGGCGGGCAGCGGTGCGGGCGCGATGGCTGCCGTGCGGGGATGAGCAGCTGGTGCCTGGTTGCACCTGCCGCCCCCCGACGGCGATGCGCCGCCCCGTCCCGCCCCACCCCGCCCCTCCCACCCCGCCTCGCGCAGATACAGCCGGCCACCCAACCGCCGCTGCGTGGCCTGCGGTGGCGCCGCCCGGCGCACGGGAACAGACGCCAGCGAAAATTATGAAGCGTTCAGCAATTAAGGCGAGAAAAGCATGCAGAATAATTGAGTTTTCATTGCACCATGCACAAATTGGCAAAGGTGTATGGTAATGTTAACGGAGCTATTGGTGGAGTAATATCCTTACTTAATTCACAACGTGTGGCAATGCCTATGTTGGGGAGGAAGGAAGATTGAGAGGAACCGCGCTGTCAAATTCATAATAGTGACAAAAATATCAGGACTGCGTGAAGCAGGATCGACATTCGTTTCGGTACTGTCAGAAATTCTGTACCTTTTTTAAAAATCTTTTACCAATAGTATTGTTTAATTGTAGTAAAATTAAGGAGCAATTTTTACCAATATAAACCTGTCGATTTACTAAAATGATAAGAAAGTACTAAAGACTGAAATTTTCAAAGGAATAAAGCGATAAAGCACTACTTGCCTTGGATTAACATATTCTCAATTAATATTTTCTTGGATTCTGAGAAAGATGCTTACGTTATTAGCCCATACCCGATCACTTCAACTCTTCACAGCTACTGTCTTCTAAAATTGATCAATATCTTTTCTTTTGATAGAATTTCTTCTTGATGGCTGGCATAACTTTTGAATTTACTTATCTTAAGAGCACTGAAAATTTGAACATGCCCCAAATAGATGGGTTTCTAGAAATTAGTTTAGATAGTTTTATTAATGATTTCTATGATGGCTCATAGACCAAACGTTATCATCAATTTTATTTCATTAATTTTAAAATTGCCATTTTTTATATTACATTCCTTATGAAAGTTGCAAACAACATTTTAAAATTTACGCAAAAATATAGTTTTAAAATCTCAAAAGTAAAATATATTGCGTTCCATTTTTACTGTCAAAAGATCACTAAAGCTATTAGTCTCTAGATGGGAAATCAAACTGAACTCAGTAGTAGAGCGTAGAGTGAACCAACCTTGCTGAGTAGATGGTCTGGAAGTGCTCTTTTCAAATCAGTTACAAACGAGTCTGTTCCGGTGTAACGTTTTCGGCAAAAAGCATGAACAACAGCAGATTTTCCTTCTCATGGAAAAGTTATTTTTCCCATCATTTTCAATTCTTGCAATAATTAACTCCCGCAACCCTTTTCAGGACAAATATCTATCATATATATTCTTTCCACCAAATGCATTATTTATTTATTTAATCAAAAACAGTCAAAAATGTATGTGACGTATGGGGGAGAAAACTATCTGCGCAACGCTTTACGAGTTTCAGAATCATCTTCAACAATTTAACTATTAAAAGTTGAATAATAATAATAATAATACACACACACAATAATAACAATAATAATAATAATAATAATAAAAACAAATTTAAAAAAGCAAGAGATTAACATTTCAAAAACTAGATATTTTCGTTGCGAAATTATAGAAAACTTATTTTTAACGGTAAAGGAACGAACAGATTTGATATTTCTGTATTTTAACAAAATAGAAACTCACCCTAAGCTCTACTACCACTACAAGCAACGGAAAGTTCTAATACTAAAGACCTGCCACTCATTTTCAGGCAGGCAAAAGTGGAACTTCACTTCTCAGCACTTATTACACGAACAACGATACTGAAACTTTGTTCTATTGCAAAACTTAAGAAATCCTTGAAAGAAAGAGGTTTTAACAATATTGATTAAATAAAAGCAGAATCACTGAAGGAGCACCGATATCTGCGTTTCAAAAGTACTTCGAGGATTGAATAAACGCAGGTACAAATGTATTGTATATCAAGAGAGTTATTTTGAATACAATAAAATCGGTACCTAGATAAATTAAAGATTTTTTAAGAAAAACTAAGTTCTCGCATTTTGATTGTAAAATACATTTTTATTCGAAAGAAGGATTGGGATTATCCAAGTCCCGATTAACCGAGACAATCATTAGGAAAAAGAACAGAATAACTCACTGCAAAATTATCGATGCCGTTAGTGATTTTAATTTTAATTGAAATTTTATCCGCTTTAATTTTTATACGACATAAATGTTGGTAGAATTGATGGTTATGGAGATACATGCAAAATAACCTCGAAAAAGCACCTTCAAACGTCCCTCCCCCACCCCTGGCTCACCTGCCCTCTCACTTCAGTTTTTTTGTATGTTATACAGTAAGTACCAACAGACAGGCATGCCAGAGTTTCAAACTTTAGGATTTTTTTTTTTCCTTCGATTCGCAGTTTTTGGTCTAACCCGACTGGACTAAATTCATTGGTTAGCGTGCTCGCTTTCTATGTATGACTCCGGGTTCGAGTCCCGATCAGACAAGATTATAGTGTGTGCACGTTTCTCTTGCAATGTCTGGTATATGTGTGTGTGTGGGGATGCCAACGTGCTAACCCTCACCTATGCAATAACCCATGACCGCAAGCCCGGAAGCTCTTCTAGGCCCATGCCTCATCTAGGGCTATTACTCCAAAGTACATATATACAATAGTCTTAATTTGTTCATTATGTTGCTTTCAGAGTTACTATATTCCATGTAGTTTTGGACTTGGTCCCTTTATTTTAGAGTTTCAGTATTAAGATCTATCGAAACTCAACGTACTATAATGAGTTTGTTTAAGTTTTAAATGTTAATGAGTCTTTTTAAATACTAGATAAGTATATAAACACAATGTCCAGCAATCGTCTTTAGAAAAAGTGTTCACAGATTATAATTACAAGAGATACACTACTCGTTTGCATCGTGCTACAAGTTGCAGGATTTTCCGCTGCAAGCCACAACATAATTTTAGCCCTAATGTTATAAAACATTTCAATTACATTTTCAGAAACAGGTTTATATAACTTTTTGTTCACAATGAGTAATGATAATATTATTCCAGTATTTACAAACCTCATAATTTATTAAATATCTGAAAAATAACGTACTGACAATTTTCTAAGGTTTTTCTATATATAGTACTGTTCTATTATCACAACACATATATAGCATATAGAGTACTGTTCTATTGAAACTCATTGATTATATTATTGTTTGTACCAGGTATCGATGACTAAGTTTTGTACCTGATTTGTGACGTTGTACCAGATTTTGACATGCTAAGCCATAGGAAGCTGATGCTGCAATTAATAACTTTACATATGTTTGATACCCATGGGGCTCCTCTAGTCGGGATCTAAATCAGAGAATTTTTTGAGAAAAATGTGGAATGGAAACTTATTCAGGTAGAAGAAGGCAACCTCGCTACAATCCCACTACAGGGGAAAACATCTTAAAATGCCTCACTCTGAACTCTAACCGCGTAACTACGGCTCCGCATACTTCAACATCATCGTCCAATTCCCTGCATCACCGAGGCCAGCTCATGGGAATTCGGGTGTGCCATTTTTCCCCGTGCTCACGAAGCGATGCTCGCGGAGGCCACCTTGAGGCCCTTGAAGCATGCTTGCCAACTGCCGTCGCCCCCGCGAACGTCTCTTCCTGCGATGCCGTGAGGCGGAAGTGGTTGTTGGTGCAGATGCAGGCCAAGGGAGGAGGAGTGGGAGGGGAGGAGAAGCTAGCTTCCGGCCAACAGCCACGGCGCAATCAGACTCTTCAGGGAAAGGTGGTCTTCAGGCGGCCGTTTTCGATTAACAGCGCTGTGTATTAGAATATCAAAAATATCAAGGTAGAAGCGATCGATTCCTTTCCCAATTATGATATTGAAATAAATTTATAGACAAATGCATCATATCAGTTGTTTTAATAATATTTTCAATTAATTTGATAATTAAAAAGATCAAACAAAACCGAAGCTGTAAATAAATCTTTCTTATAATCATTTGAAATATGTGAAGAAGTCTATAACATGTAAGGCGTTTAGGGGAACAGAATACTTGATGTCAGCAAATATGGTATGTGGGAATAATGGTTTTTGGCTGGCCAGCCTCAACGTAGTCACCACAACAATAAGAGTCAACCGAGAGTATCAAATAATACGAATAAAAAGCATAAAACGTAATTCATTCCAAAATACTAGTATCGATAACAAAAATATTGGTGGGCATTGATATTATGCCGTAGTTTCACAGCATACCTATTTTCAATGACTCATATGAAATGCAAAACTGTTTGAAAGACAGCCACATATGATTTTCATGAGTTCCATGAAAATCATAAGCGGCTTCATTTCTATAAACCTTTTACGTTTGTCATATGAATGCGAGGGGAAAATGTTAATTTTGGGCTCTGTATTCGCCACGAATTTCAGATTTCGATGTGGCTCGACTGCCAGCGATAACCCGCATAGAACGGACAATTACAAATTCTTGGGTAGCAAAATGTAGTAACATTTAGGTATAAACTTACAATCCTTAACTGACATAAGTTCATAACACATTATTGATATTACTACACTGTATTTACAATTGAATTTAAACAAAACGCGAAGCTTTCTGCCACTCAACGGGAGCTGCAAAATCTGAAGGCAGCGACAAGGGTGACAGAGATGGAGGTGACAGCAGCGGCCGCAACGGAAGAGGCAGTGACGGTGGCACAGCCGGCCAAAGCAGTCCTGCGAGCTGAGGTGACCTCGCCTGTCCCGGCTGCCGCGCCGGCCCCGGCTGCCGCGCCGGCCCCGGCTGCCGCGCCGGCCCCGGCTGTGACTACGGCGGCGACGGCAACAGCATCAGCAACATATGCATCTGTTGTGAGGGCGGCAAAGAAAAACCAGGGGTCGGGTCCCAAAAAGTGTGTTGTGTTCGGTGACTCTATTGTGCGTCACGTGGGTCACGCAAACCTACAGGTAAAATGCTTCCCGGGAATCCGCGTCGAGCAATTGAAATTGCAAATAGAAGCCAGCGATGTGGAAGCACCGGACACTGTCATCATTCACGGAGGCTCTAACAACCTTCGGCGATGTCGCTCGTTTGACTACCTAACGGGCGAGATCTACGAGCTTGGGGTAGCAGCGAAAAAGCGCTTTCCATCCTCCCGCATAGTGCTAAGTGGTGTCATTCGCCGCCGGGATGTTTGGTCCCGTAAAGTCGCTAGGGTGAATCGCGACATGGACTATGTGGCAAAAGCGCTCGGATTCACCTTTGTGGATCCAAACGGGTGGATCTCGGAGAGCGCCCTAGGTCGGGACGGCGTCCACCTCAACCGGAGGGGCGTGGCGGCACTCAGTGGCCTCTACACCAGAGTTGCTGAGTTCTGCACACGCCCTCCGGTCACCCGTTGACGCTGTGAATGTCCGCCGATCTTGCGCCCTGCGGTCGAAAGGCGGGCAATGGCGATAGGAGCGGAGGCTGAGGGGTTCGCTCTGGTGGCGGAAGATTCAGCGGTGACGTGTGTGACGGTGGAGGTAGCGGAGACCGCGGCGACGGCGGCGACGGTGGCGACGGCGGCGACGGCGGCGACGGCGGCGACGGCGGCGGCGACGGCGGCGACGGCGGCGACGGCGGCGACGGCGGCGACGGCGGCGACGGCGGCGACGGCGGCGACGGCGGCGACGGCGGCGACGGCGGTAACGGCGGCGACGGCGGCGACGGCGGCGACGGCGGCGACGGCGGCGACGGCGGCGACGGCGGCGACGGCGACGGCGGCGACGGCGGCGGCGACGACAGCGACGACGACAGCGACGACGACGACGGCGACGACGACGACGGCGGCGGCGACCGTGGCAGCGGCGGAGACGGCGGCGACGACGGCGGCGACCAGATATGTTCAGGTGAGGAAGGGCTTTCTAAGATTGTTGCAGGTAAACTGTCGAAGTATAATTAATAAAACCATTGAGTTTTGGAACTTAGTTGATACATGTGATCCAGATATAGTGATAGGGACAGAATCGTGGTTAACAGATGAGGTAGCTAATTCTGAAATTTTACATTACGGTTATAAATTATATCGAAGAGATAGAAAAACAAGAGGCGGGGGCGTTTTTCTCTGCGTCAAGACCTCGTTAATAGTTAGGAATAGTTGGTTTAGTAACAACTTTGAAATGTTAGGAATGGTAATTGACGTACTAGATAATTCCGTGGAAATTATTGCTTGTTACAGGCCGCCAAACGACGGTTATGAAATTTTAGATGAAATCGGTGATAGGGTGGAAAACAGAAACGGTCGTTCTATTCTTGTCGCTGGCGACCTAAACTTTCCCGACGCTAATTGGAGAGGAGAGGTTTGCGACAGGAAAATTCAAAAGCGCGTCAATCGACTGGTATGGGAGCAGGGACTAACGCAGGTAGTCGACCAACCCACGCGGCAGAGCGCAATTTTGGACATTTTCCTTGTTCACCCTGCAGAAATGTTCCTTTCTTGCGACGTCTTTCAGGGGATTAGCGACCACAAAGCAGTGATGGTAGAAGTACAAACAAATGTAATTACGCGACCTAAGGTGAAAGGAACGATAGTCAGGCAATATAGAAAAGCAAACGTCGAAGGTTTACGTAGTTTCTTAAGGAAAAAATACGACTATTTTCTAAGAACAGAAGGGGGTATGGAGGAACAATGGGGGGCTTTTAAAACAATCGTAGAAACAGCTTTAGATACGTTCGTTCCTTGCAAAATACTGAAAAGTAATCCTGATCCTGAATATTATAACGGGGCGGTACGGCGTTTAAAGAGAAAAGTTAGACTAGCATTTAATAGGAGACACCGCAGCATTGCTGACATGATAACTTTTAAAAAATTCTACAGGGAATTAGAAAAAGAAAAGAAAATTGCGCATGAATTATTTTTAAGAAATATTTTGGAGACAGGAAGAAATAATTGGTCAGACTTTTACAAATATGTCCGCAGACGCCGGGGGAATAAGGAAGAAATTCAGGAGGAAGAAATTCAACGCGATTCTAGACGCAGATAACGCGCCATTGCACGGCGACCAAGCGAAAGCAAATGCGTTCAACGCGTATTTTGTATCAGTATTCAAACCAAAACGGGCGCAGGAGCAAGTTCATTATTTTCCAATAGAAAACCAGTTCAAGCTTCATGCATGGGAACTCCGCAAACGTATAAAATCACTGAAAAACGGTAAATCACGCGGACCAGACGGCATCTCGACAGATTTTATTAAACTCGGTGGGGAGGCAGTATTGCCGTATTTGTTAAGATTATTCAATGTTTCAATCAATAATGCAAGTTTACCAGACGATTGGAAGACAGCTATAGTGGTCCCTATTTTCAAAAAAGGTGATAAAACGAAAGTTTGTAATTATAGACCAGTATCGCTCACATCAGTAGTATGCAAAATAATGGAGCATTTAATAGCCGGGTACATTCGCCGCGAATGGGAAAAAGCGAACTGGATTTTTCACGGACAGCATGGGTTTAGAAGTAAATATTCGTGCGAAAGCCAAATCGTTTCTCTTTTGCAAGATCTAGCTGACGAAGTTGACGCGGGTGGGAGGGTGGATGCAATCGTAATCGACTTTGCGAAAGCATTCGACGTAGTACCGCATAACATACTTATCAGGAAATTATTAGCTTCAGGAATTGATGCTAGAGTTGTGAAGTGGGTAAGCGAATTTCTTAGAGACAGGAAACAAAAAGTTCGAATTGGCACTCAGTTTTCGACTACGGGTATTGTTACTTCAGGGGTTCCACAGGGAAGTGTCATAGGGCCATTACTTTTCTTAGCGTACGTAAATGATCTCCATGTTAACATACAATCAAAGGTGCGTTTATTTGCAGACGATTGTGTTATATACCGAAAAATCAAAAGTAGCGCTGACGAACAAATATTACAGCAGGATTTAGAACATTTACGTGATTGGGCTGAAAAAAATGACATGGGAATTAACGGATCGAAAAGCAAAACAATAACGTTCGGGCGGGGACGAAATTATGAGGAACCAGACTATCGTTTAGGTGAGGTCATCATCCCAAGAGTCTCATCATGCAAGTACTTAGGCATTCATATAGATAGTAAATTAGGGTGGGAGAAGCATATAAATCAGGTAGTTAGGAAAACGTGGAAGTCTTTGCATTTTGTAATGCGAATTCTAAAGAAAAGCTCTGCAAACGCAAAAGAATTAGCATATTTTTCGCTGGTTCGCCCTCTCATGGAATACGGAGTGGCATGTTGGGATCCATACAGAAAGTCGCACCGGAAAAATCTAGATAGAATACAGAGAAAAGCGAATAAGTTTACCTATAGAACTAACGCGATAAAAAAGGCATGGGAACCTCTAGAAATGAGAAGAACAAGGGCGAGGCTTTGCGCTCTTTATAAATCGTACGTAGGTCAAACAGCTTGGAAGGAAATTCAGGTTAGACTAGAAAAACCAAATTATTTCGGCCGAAGCGATCACACTCACAAAATTCGAACAAGGAAACAAAATTCAGATCTTGGGAAATTTTCCTTTTGTAATAGAACAATTAAAGATTGGAACAGTTTACCTGCAACAATTTTCAAAGCTTTTCCTCTAAGTGTTCGAAGTTTTAGAAATAAGTTAGAACAATATGATAGTAATAGACATTAAATGAGTAAGTGCTGTGAAGTGCGGTGAAGTGCTGTGAAGTGCGGTGAAGTGAAGTGCTGTGAAGCGCGGTGAAGTGCTGGTCAGTGTAACTCAAAGCAATAACAGTGTAGTGTAGTGTAGTGTAGTGTAGTGTTGTGCAGTGCAGTGTCGTGCAGTTAATTGTAGTGAACGCGATCAATGAATTAAAAACAATAAATTTAGCCAATATTTATGTAGCTTGTATTAAATTTTAGCATCACCGATATATAATTATAATTATTATATATCATACGAGTTGAAATATTTGTTATAATACTTAATATTTGTGATAGTAGGATTATTGCATGCTCGGCTTGTATTGTACTCCTTTATTATTATTGTTATTATTATTAATATTGTTATTATTATTGATATTATTATTATTCATATTGTTGTTATTATTAATGTTAAGTGTTATTATTATTGTAATTATTGTTAATTAACTGCCACCGGGTCATACCCAATTGCAGTTCAAATAAAAATGTAAATGTAAATGTAAAATTCTTAAAAATTTGAATAGCAAACTGTAGGATAAAATGTCGCTGTTTTTTTTTCTTCAAAATTTAAGTAGTATATGACTTAGTGTAGATCACAGAATTCTTGAAAATGTGCACAATAATCCCCATAGCACGTCATACGCAGTTTTAACTGTTTTTTGACGTAAAATAAATAAATAAATAAATAAATAAATAAATAAATAAATAAATAAATAAATAAATAAATAAATAAATAAATAAATAAATAAATAATAAATAAATAAATAAATAAATAAATAAATAAATAAATAAATAAATAAATAATAAATAAATAAATAAATAAATAAATAAATAAATAAATAAATAAATAAATAAATAAATAAATAAATAAATAAATAAATAAATAAATAAATAAATAAATAAATAAATAAATAAATAAATAAATAAATAAATAAATAAATAAATAAATAAATAAATAAACCAAATAAATAAATAAAAGCTTGTGCATTTGTGATGAATCGCCGAAGCTCCGTGAAATGACGTTGCGAGATTGAATTGGTGCCGCTTTGCGTCGGGGCGCGCAGGGGCCCGCGCTTGGCCGCCATCTGCCGCCGCCGCCCGCACGCGCCCACGCGCAGCTGGCGGGCGCTAGGCGCTCCCCGCCCCGCCCCGCCCCGCCCCGCCCCACCCCACCCCCACTCCGCCTCGCCCCTTCCGGCGTCGCCGCACCCTGCATCTCGCCCAATCCGTCTCCTCCCATCTACCCCGCCTCACCATCAAATGTTTCTCACTAAGACTCATTAACAAACACTTTTATATATTTATTTATTTAGGGTTTCAATTGATTGATTGATTAGTGATTCCGGGCGCGTCAACTACTGAGGTCATTAGTCCCGTAAGTGTACTGCATGTTTTTCATCGGGAGGTGGCAGTGATCTTCCCCCACTGGATAGCGAGATCCGGCAGCGACTTACCGTTGACTACCGGGGTTTTCCTCAATCAGGTATCTCCCACCAAAGGGGCACCACACCAGCCTGGACAAGTTCTAAGTCCCCGACCGATCTCCCGGCATATGTGGTAGTGTAGTGCTTGTTAGTGTAAGTGTGTGTGTGTGGGGGGGGTGCGGATAGGACGAGGAAGAGGAAGGAAATGTCGCGCGCGATCCGTGGCCCGTTTGTTAGGGTACTGCTCTGGCATTCATTTGGTGTTGATCGAAGAAACTACGGAAAACTACTGATCAGAGCAGCCGGCCGCTAGAATTCTCCTCCAGACAGCGTCTGAATTCCACCTAGCTCACAAGCTAGTGTCGAAAATTCTGCCGCATGTAGGACTCCCCGGTCAGGGGCACTGCTGTGACATCAGTTGATGCACTGAGCCACCGCCCCGGTTTGGGGGTTCAAGTTCCATCTCACGCACATCTTTTTTTTGCGTTCGTTAAACCACTTTTTCAATACTCCATTTATCCCCCAAAAAGTTTTCTACGGCTAAGAATCGTAGTTATGAACACATTCACGTGATCTAGAAGTGATATATGTATGTATGAAATAAAAAAATATCTACTGATCTGCGATTCGTCTCAATGGCACAGGGCTTGATGTAGAGTGCAAGGACGGAAGACCGCAGGTTGCAGGCTCGAATACTGCCCAAGATCTTTGTTTTCGCCATTGATGCAGCATGGATGACATCTCAAACCACTCTCTTATCACAGACGAACTATCATTCCTTCCGTCGCTATTTTACTCTCATCATCATTCCCGCTAATTGATTAATTTTTTCGTGTTTCCGGGCGCGTCAACTGCTTCGGTCATTAGTCCCGTTAGTGTAGTGCATGTTTTTCTCTCGGGAGATGGTGATTTTCCCCTCGCTGGATGGCGAGATCCGGCACCGACCTACCGTCGGCTAGTGGGATTACCTCCTAACCAAGACTCTCCCACCAGCGGGGCACCGCACCAGCCGGGACAAGCTCTAAGCTCCCGACCGGTCTCCCGGAATATGTGGTAGTGTAGTGCATGTTAGTGTAAGTGTGTGTGTAAGTGGAGAGGACAAGGAAGAGGAAGGAAAGAACGCGCGTGATCCGTGGCCCGTTTGGTAGGGTACTGCTCCGGCATTCGCCTGGTGTTGATCGGAGAAACCACGAAAAACTACCGATCAGAGCAGGCGGCCGCTAGAATTCTCCTCCAGACAGCGACTGAATTCGACCTAGCTGGAAAGCTAGTGTCGAAAATCCTGCCGCCATCAGGACTCGAACCTAGGACCTCCCGGTCAGAGGCGCTGCAGAGTCAACAGTTGATGCACTGAGCTACCGCTCCCAGTTTCCCGCTCATGATCATCCCTTCCGAATTATACAGTGGAAGGCATCACCTGAGCTGGATACTGGCCCCGAAGGTTCTCCCGCCTCGCCTACGCTGAGAAGCGAGCAGGGCACTCGGTGGCAGCGCGGGTCTTATCTGGTGGAGCAACCTGTGCGGGGCGCCCGGCCAATGCCCCCGCTCCCGGTTTTCGGGGCCTGCTCCCTGGCCCCGCGCGTTTGAAGGGTGCGGCGCCGGCGACGCCCCCTTCGCTTCCCTTCCACCCCATCCCTTCCCTTCCGCGACCTTCGCCGCCGCCGCCCCTTCCCTTCATGCCGCAGGAACCGGTTTTTTATCCAATAAACCTACTCTTCCCGGCGCCCGCTCCCACATCATACAAAGACCGGGGGGTGTTCTAATGCGGGGGACGAATTTTCACCGGGCCCGCGCGGGATCCGATATCGTCAGTGCTCATGAAAGGTAACACATTTCAAAAATCGCCAGTTTTCAATACAGTGAAGAAATGTATTATTATAAATAGACATCGGATGTTTAGGGAAACGTCTATTTTATTCTAGCAAACTTATTTAAAGGCTGATAATATATGTGCACGAATCCTGACAAACGATGACTTATGACGAAGTTTTATAATGATTATTTTTGCTTATTTGAACATAAATGCCTTTTTTGCATAAATTCCTTTTTTATGACTTTTTTACCTTTTTATTTATTATTTTATACACATTGCTAAGATATCGGAAAATCGGCGGTGGTCCAACGTGACAATTCGTTACGAAATCTTCAATTCAAATCTAGGTATTTTAAATGGAAATTCCTGAAAGTATACCAAATAATTTTTCTCCATTTTCCTATTTCATAAATACCAGCCATGATCTGAGAACATGATCGTTTGACAATACACCGAAAAAACAAATTTTAAGTGGAAATAAATATACATTCCCTGAAGGTTTCAGTGTTGCTAGTGTTGGACTTCTAAAATATATACCAGTCACATCATTCAGATATCCTTCTCCGCATTTAAACTGATTTTGTCACCCAGTCGTCGCAATTTTGAAATTGTGATCCTTGAAAATTTACTGGTAATATGCAAATATTACTGGTTAATACGAACTATTAAGAATAAAATTTAGAAGAGTTGTATATATGTAATCTAGTTTATATTAAAATGTACGAACTTGTTTTGTGCATTTAAGTTTACATAATAATAGAGACCAAAATTACAATTTTTCATTGTATTGTGTATGTAACTTATGACAGTGCCTTTTTTCTCCTTTTTCTTGCCATTTTCAGAGCATTTTTAGGCGCCTCAAAGTCGATTTTTTAGTGCCTAAACATCCGATGTCTGATTATAAATAATCATGTTCTTATTAGTAAAAAATGCAAAGATAATTCACAAAGCAACTGAGATGAAGAGTGAAACTTCGTTATTGTGAAGTTTTGCGATATCCTCCCATTAAAACCGTTTTCTTAAAACCTTTTTAGATGTGTCACTTTTCTGGTGCGCCGACAATTTGTCGTTGGCCACATAGCTAAAGCAAAGGATTAATTGAAACGTAATATAATTGAAATTAAGGGATCTTCACGAGAATTGTAGTTCACAGGATTGGCCAATTATGTACAATGAAACAATTAGTTTGCCAACGTTTCAAAATTTTTTCATTCCTGCATCAGGGCTAGAGTACAAAAACAATAATTATAATTATTTTTCCAAAATGAAACTGCTCACTGGAAGGGTTGTGGTCCGCACAAGAAATTCCCACTGAAACCCGCGTATCATTCAGGTTGACAACTTACATCAAGTCCTATCAACTTCTCCTAACACGAAGAAGTCCTATCAACTTCTCTTAACACAAAGAAGAATGTATTAAGGAAATCATGCATAAAACCCACGTTTCATTGAACCGAGCAGCTCTTGATCTAGTCTCCACGACCTCAAGAAGCCTTCTATTAGCGACCTCATTAAGTCTTCTTAGAAGATAATTTATTCAGGATATTTTAACATGATATCCCGTTCCTAGGTGGATACAAATGGCAACGATAACGTTACATGCCCCATATAGATAACATTTAACTAGACGATACCTTTAGTTTATTTACATTTTTTGCTATAAACTATTATAAGTAATTCTAGAATTTTACATTAAACCACGATTTTTTAATGTTTATATTCAATTAAATCTACCTAAAAACCTCTCTTCTTACAGTGAACCAGTTTATTAAGACAGTATCTTAACTGAACATTTGTACACACATAATAAAAATTATAAATTAGAAATAAAATGTATACACAAAGAACTCACATACATTTTCGACCAGTAGTATTATGGTCCTCTTCTCATTGTGACCTAACCTAAAACACCTTATAGTAAGTTCTGAAATAAAATACAATGGTAATATGTAATGGATGATGACTATGTAGTACATTCAATAAGCGAGGAGTTCCTGATGGAAATGTAGATAGCTAGTCTCACTAAAAAGGGCGTACATTTTTCTGTAAGGTTCTTTGTAAGAGAGGTTCTGAATTTCACGTGCTTATCGAATGAAGAATAACATGTATCACATCGGAACATCAACACATAGAACAGGCAATCATTTTCTGAAACCGACCGCAAAGTTGCATCAGATATCAAAGACTAAATAAATATAAAACTTTCTGAATAAGTACGTATAAAGCAGTAAGTTGTCTGAGGTCCACAACGCATTGGGTTGGATCTAATAGTCAACAGATTCGTTAATATGAATAAAATAAAAGTAAACAACACGAAATATCCTAACCTTAAATTCAATGTTCGGTATATTGTCACCAGGTATTATTTGTATTATTTTACACGCATTTTTTTTAATGAAAATTAATTAAATGTGAAAGTAACGAGTGTACGCTTGTCTAACATCTTTTGTTCAGATGCAAGGCGAGAACACATCCGCATCGATCCATTTTTTGATGCGGCTTCGCCTGTACGACACCGGAGCTGTCAATACCCATGTTTGAAGCAATTTGGCTTCGTCCGGGATCCCTGTTACAACACAACGTAAGAGGTTTCTGACGGAACATCAAGACAGATACTCCGAACGTACTATAACACGTACATATAAATAAACAGCAAACAATAGAGAGTTTTTGCAAGTCGTGGATTTGAAAGACGTAACAGACAATTCTGGGGAGAATTGTACTGCGCATGCGCCGGCATCAAATGACGGGATTTCGATTGACGGGTCCCGTCATTCTCTCTGTTTGGTCGTCTACGACAAACTTACACTTTATGTAGTTTTCACCGCCACCACTAAACACGAATTCAACACTAACACACAATGAGCATGGAAGTAATGAAAAATACATTATACATACTACCAATATAATATGGCAGGAACATAATTATTATTTCACAGTTAATTAAAATATGTCAGGAATAAACTGATGTAATTGTTTAGGATTTGGAGGTTATGTATATAGTGAGGCTACATTTATTGTAACGAAAAATTAATTATTTATCCATAGGGCGTTATAATTACCAAACATTTCCCATTCCTAACATAAACAATTTAAATATGTTATAGTAAAATAGCGAGTTCACCTAGAAAGTAATAGTTTTCTTTTGAGATAGACACGTACTATATATTCGTATGATACAATGAGATTTCATGTATTATACGTTTTACTATCTTATAATGTTAATAGAAGCAAAAATAGACTCAGAGATACAAAGATGTTTCATAAACTATTAGAGCCTGCTAGAGGTAATCAGTTCGAATTAGTTCCTAGTTTTAACGTATGTTTTTCGATTGTACGACGTGGAAAATCTCAATTTTCCGAAGATACGTTATATCCTTTTGACGATGTTTATGTACTACGACAATGGATTTCCTCTCTTGCAAAAACTCTCTAATACCGTTTTCTGTTCGTTTTTTATCAACTGAATGTGTGTTCTGTGGTGCTCTGCAGTGCTCTGCATTTTCTACGAGAGAGGCACTCGGTAAATGTTGTTCAGTTTGTATTGTTTAAAATGGAAAATTAAATGACATTCAAGTAATATTCTAGAGGAAACTAAAAGCTGTCACGTTGTCTATTTTGATTTTATGCTACATAGTATTCACACTTCTTGTCAGCAATACGTGACTGGTTGTGCTGAAATGCTCAAATACAATGCACATGAAAAGAGTTGTCTCATATACTTGGCTGCCCGGGAGCTCCGCGTCCTAGGCACATATGCCAACGTTTCGACCATTATATTGCGACCTTCTTCAGGGAGGAAGTCTGGCTAGGACGCAGCGTCTCTCGGGCAGCCAAGTATATAAGACAATTCTTTTCTCTATATACTTGTATAGATTCCGGTCGCTGAGGCTTACGCTCTTAGTTAGTTTGTAGTGTGTGTAGTAACAGAAATGCATATTTTTTGTCAACATTTTAACGGGTTCCCATTAGCTTAGCTTTTAAATAAATGTCTTTGATTTTGTACTTAAGCGTTGCAAATAAAGTGTAGTATCATTATTTTCATGGTTCTCGATCGTTTATAGTCTGGAATACGGGAACATTACACCCCAATGAATTAACATCCAATCACAAGTGTACAGGCAGGATTCGGCTCCGCATCTACATATGTTGCAGTTATCTTGAATTGAATCCCTATCTTTAATTGACTTTCGTTTCATAACAATAGTTATGCATCGATTTCAATAACGTAATTTGTGTTTTGTCCTTTTCTGTTACTCCTTACTGCCCTTACTGTTTCTGATAATGTTTTTTTCCTTTTCTGTACTGTAGTTCCGATATCGATGTAGATATGTTTGAAGTAGCGAGGAAAAAAACTGAACCAACACCCTATCTTTCCCCCGTCGAAATTCGAAATCACGGACACGATCGCACAATCAGCACGGCTGATGGGTATACCTATCGACAATGTATACATACATTATCGCGTTTGGTTCATTGAGGAATAAGTCTTACGAGTAGCATAATTTCATGTTTAGACAACTTCTAGTAAAACGTACAACTTCTAGTAGTACGTAAAACGGTACAACTTCTAGTAAAACCATTAAGGTATGCAGAGTGTGATAAAAGTTCAAGTTCTAGCACTCACGCGAAAAGTGAGACGATGCTCAAATGTTCAGACAAAACGGTGTGATTACAATAAAGAAAGCAAAATACTTTCTTTCGACCCCATAACATAGTACTGACCATAATATAGCACAGTATATAATTAGGCCTAAGTAATTTGTAACCTTTAATTAAAATTAATTTAAGTCAATTGATCGTAGGATTACGACCTATCGGCCTTGTGTCACAACTTTATCTTCTCGCAAAATAAAATGACTCTTTTGCCCCTCCTATGATAAATAACTATTGTGAACCATACTACTGTGAACACATTCATTTTTAATGAGTTTGTAATTAAACACATCCCACAGATCACTTACAATGTTTGATTAAAAAGTAAACGATCAACTTATGAAATTTATCATTGGACCGTTTGTTAAAATCATCAATTATCTTACAGTAAAATGAGAAAAAAATTGTGAGAGTATAATAATATCAAAATATCATATTTCGAACAACGGGTATTCACTTTAAAAGAATTAATACAGAAATTGATTTGATGTTTTTAAACTATGGTTTTAAATGGACGAATTGTTAAATAAAGAATATGTTGGACGGGTCTACCACACTTAAAGATACCACCATTGATTATTAGTATATCTCATAAACAATTATTGGTCTGGTACTGATATATTTCTACACAACGTATGCATTCTCTTATTGCAAAGTTCATAATTGTTAATTCACTTTACGAATATTTCAATGTTTGGCTGCTGACATAGACAGACATTTGAAATAATAGTTTCAAGGAAATTTCGTGATTGTAATTATTAGGTTCTAAAAAATGAATCAATACAAATTATTCTTGTGTGATATTGCATACAGCAATTCAAATTGAATAGTTTTGAAAAATTGTTAATGCTTCAAGAAGGACATCTAATGGTAGAAAGTGCGAATGATGTATCCAAATAATGACCTCAAAAGTTATGAATATAAATTGTGTGAGGAAGAAGATCTCAGAAAGACACAATAAGTCTAGGGTCATGGTGTTCACCACAGCAAAATTAAATCATATCAGACAAATGTAAAATAAAATAAACGACATAGAACTTTCAAAAATTAGAAATCAAAGGTTTCAAGAGATGTTGTCCGATGGAGATATAAATGTTAATCCAATTTATCCCAGAAGGACCAAAAAATATAAGATTAAAAATTAATATAATATTGGAAAAATCTATATTGAAAAGGTTTACAGCAGTCTTACTAACAACTGACTGCAGAAATTGGACAATTTAGTAGGTTGAATGCAGAACAAGATATGAATTCAATTTCCCAATAATGATTATTTTTCAACTGTAATGGAGTCAAAAAACAAACACATCATTTCCACGAAGTAGTTGCTGTCATTTAATCTAAATTAAGATTTTTATAGTTTTCAATATTTGCTCGTATTTTCTACATTTATCCACAATAAGGATAACATTATTTGTGTGACACCTTAATGTGAAGTATTATACGACCCTTGTTTTAAATGTGTTCTAAAATGGATTCAGCGATTTTTTTGTGTAGCTAAAGGGTTCCGAGACCAGAAAACTTGAAGAACATCTACACTAGAAGAACGAGAACCGATCCATTAACAACTGATTCAATTCTGCCCACCCTCTACCCTCGTGTGCGGTATCTAAACATGAGGAATGACGCCCGAAACCTGTTCGCGGGAGCGGCTGGTTGCCGTCTTCCATCGCTGTTGCAGATCGCCTGCGATGCCAATGCGTCTCTGCTCCGACCCAAAGCGAGGGGATAACGAACGACGCACAGTGGGCCGAAGCCAAGGACAACATGGACAAGAGCCCAAAATGTATTGCTTATTTATCCTTGAAAATAGATTTTATTACATGGGAGGTTTTTTTAAGTTCGAAATTCATGTAGTATATGACTTAGTGTAGGGATGACAGAATTTTGAAAATGTGCACACAAATCACTTTACCCCATAGCACGTCATACGCAGTTTTTACTGTTTTTTTGACGTAAAATAAATAAATAAATAAATAAATAAATAAATAAATAAATAAATAAATAAATAAATAAATAAATAAATAAATAAATAAATAAATAAATAAATAAATAAATAAATAAATAAATAAATAAATAAATAAATTAAGCGGCACAGAACGCACGCGAAGAGGATTCCCGAAGACTGCACTTCGACTCACAGACACTAACACGGTTTTTAAAACTCTTTCTATGAGTGGGTTCAATTCAACGCATGGTTAACAGTAATTTACATTGGAAGAAAGGAAAATAGATGTTTTCATGACTAGGCGGGAGAGTCCCCCAAAGAGGCAGATAACCCGAGTCTAGGAATCCCGTGATGTCATGGAAAATAAATTTTACCGTGTAATGTACAACATTTTATTCAGAACCCCAATTTCATGACAAATTGTCCGTGTGATATATAAATGTAATTGGCGATCACGAGAACATACTACGTATCGGGGATGGCTATGAATTTTGTTTTCTAGTTGTCCTTTCAGTACTAGTATGGAAAGCACTTTAGGTACATTTTCAGGTTGGTCTTGAAAAATGTTGAACTTCCATATCCAAAAATAATTAGTAAGTATACGTCAATAGATAGCCTCAAATAAAAATAATATATCACGAAATCGAGATGTTCCATTATCATCACATTTCCAGAACGTTTGTGTATAAATAATTTCAATTAAATACTTTAAACCTTTATTTCTTTGGAGAGGGATGTCAGATACAGTAGAAGTCTTTTTTTACACAAAATGCATATAAATTGTAAAGATTGGTTTCCTTCGACGAAAATCAGCACTCGTTGTTTTCGCCACTACCTTCATATCTTCCGTCTCGGAGCCATAATTTGTCTTCTAGTTGTTTATTACTATTCGTCATCTGTACAGGTTTTAGTTCAGTTGATTTAGAAGGATTCACACGGCCGCTGTGCTGATTTAATGCATAAATGGAAGATAAGTCCTAGCCCGATGTGTGACTGCGCAGATGTCAGGCAAACTATACATCACATGGTCAATGACTATCCGAGAAGGAAGTTTCCTGGAAACCCCCAAGAATTCATCGCAGTAACTGACAATGCGGCCCAATGGGCAAAGGAACTTGACTTAAGGCTTTAGAATCAATATTTTAAGACTGATAAAATCAACTTTTTATTGTAAATTAGACATATAGTTTTTACTTAAATGTGCTATATTGTTTTTAAATTGTGTACTTGTTCTTTTAATTGTTTTGAATTGCTCTCTTTGTGTGAATGTTTTTTCCTTTTTCTTATTGTATTGTTTCCTACCATACGAATAAATAAAAAGAAGGATTTACCAAGCCGCATTTTTTGGCGCGCCCTTCTGTTCGCTTCGGACCAATGTATCGAGCTGGAATTTCGCGCAACATTACCTTCCGCTGTGGCCGGTTACACCGGGTTTCCTTGTTCATTCTGCGACATCATTAGCATGCGAATGCCCAACCTGACCCTTGAGCAGAATTCGCACAACCTCACCTCTTTCGCGAATTCACTCGCTCACACACACACACAGACACACACATTCACGCGTCATCTGCTGTTCTCGACATATGTGTGCTCGATTGCATTATGCAAAGATGTAACGGAAAATTTCGCAACAAGTCTTGTTTTTGAATTCGCACAGAACATGTTCAGGCAAAGATCTTCAACGAATCGCAAAGTTTAGCTAGAAACGGTTGCGTCAGCATCAAGAAAAATACTGTTATTCTGTAAGATAAGCATTGTGCTTAGTAAAATAATGTGAATTACGGAATCTCTATTCAGTGATTTACTATTAATAAACTTGTATTCTAAACGCACTTGCAGACAACTCTTCTTAACGTAAACATACATCACATGTGTACGTGAAAAATACAATTTTTTGATATATTTTCAAAAGATGAAGGCAACTGCCTTATTAAAAATGAAAAAAGTTTTTCATGCATGGAAATATAACGAAGTAAATAGACGTATGCCTTCTTAAAACTTCCGCATTCATGAACTTAGTATATATAATAATGGTACTCCTCTAGATATCATACATGTTATTCAAATATAAAACTACCAACTTCTTTCAAATATATTTTTATAAAGTTGAAAAAATGTTGTTTGTATTTCGTGAGCGGAGAGGATGTGTTTTTCATGGTCGAGATTGAATTTTTTTTCCGAGACCGTAGTTCGACACAAAGAAATTAATCGAACGCACTTAATATGAAATTATCTATTATGTCCCAATAAAAAACGGAAACACTCTGTTCTCTTATATAAAATCAAGCCCCCCAAAATATTGTCTTACTATACGTTTTCTTCCGTCCTTCAAGTTCCAGGTTGGAAACCTACACGTGGGAGTATAGCAGACAAATGAGGTCCAGTTTCATCACATTCTCTTCCTAAAGGATGTGTTTTGAAATTAGTGTTGCATCATAACGGAAATGAGAGAGTAAGAGAGATGGACAGAAAGAGGGAGAGAGAGAGAGAGAGAGAGAAAGGGGGAGAGAAAAGAGAAGACTCGTAACACTTGAATGACGAGCCGGTTGCAAAGTACGTCGCGAAGACGCAACATCTCGTCAGTTCCCTGCGTTTAGTGCAACTACTTTCCGCTGCGGTTCTCACAGGATTTGACTCGGCGACACAATTGAAGTGGCGAAGGCGAACGGCAAAGAACGAAGCCGGAGCTCGGTTGTTTAGCCCGTACTAGAGTCATTTTTTCGTCATTTTTCTGTACAGAAAGGAAATGGAAATGGGGACGTTAATTTCTATGCTGATTCGGTAACGAAACAGGATGAACGAGATCGAGAGTTTTACCTGGTCATTTCGTTTTCTGCACGTAATCGGGATGAAAATATTTTCTGTTGACGCCGCAAACAGAGCTGAAGATCAAACAGTTGAACACAACATCTATGGTAACAGGTATATGTACCAATCTCAGTTGTCGGAAAATGAAGCATTCGTCATTTTTTTCTGTACAAATTATATCCCATCTGACCCGTTTCCTTTTTGTATTCATGAAAAATGATGAAATTGTAACCGTGTAAAACGGTCTTTACAGACGGAGCCAAAATTAGTCTCAGACTCCGATTAAGAGTGCAACACAGGAAATTCAGAAATAAACCGGTGAATGGCGATGTACGACTTTTGCGAGTGGTTTTGATGTTGCAATGATGACTTAACGATACAATACTCCACAAGAAGCGTAAAAAATTGCTTCAGCCGATGTGCGGTAGTGCCAGTATTTCTGAATGACCCCTTTAAATATTAGTTATCAGATATAATTTGGAGATTTTCGAAGTAAATATATGACAATGCTGGGTAACCATTCATCATCATGGCATATTCCCATTTCTTATTCAAATGTTATGTTACAAATTCAGTGATTTATTTATTTTACGCCAAGAACAGTTAAAAACTCTGTGTGACATACTATGGTGGAGTAGTGAATTCTGTGCACGTTTTCAAAATCGTTTGATCTCTATCCTAAGCCATACTCGTATACTCCTTAAATATTGAATACAGAAAAAAATAAGCGTTTTTGCAAGTATTGTTAACATAAGTATTCGCTTCGATGTAATAAAATCTATTTTCAAGGGTAAATCAGCAATACTTTTGGGGTCTTATCCCTCATCATGTCCTTCGTCAAGGAATAATACTTCCTGCCGCGACAACAAGAGAACAATAATTGGAATAACTATATTTCCCGCTGAATTCTAGAAGACGTGCACAGATAATGAAGTTACGTTAATGACAAGAAGCAAAACAAGGGGTCATCTCAGCATTTGCTCAAAGAATCCGAGAAAGGACGAAAAACCTGATCGGGTGGGGGTCATTGACCCAGAGGCTTGATTTACTTGGTCCTTCGTTGATTTACTTTTTCGCCCAATATTAAACGAGCCGTACCTTATAAGAGAAAGAGTTTCGATTATAATGATGTCTCATTGGTCGCTTAACTTATCTTCTCTCATTGTCACATCTTGCAGGGTGTCTCTTTTAAAGCTTGACCTCTCCTATTTCTTGTATTCTCTCTTGTATAGGATCGTTTCTATTATTCATAGTGTGCTGTCTCGAAAAATGGTCGAGAACATGCTGTTCTCAATTTTAATAATGAAAAATATGACCAAAAGGGCACTTATTTCCTAAATAAATAAATCGCATTCTTGACGAGTAACACCGGGAGCGGTGGCTCAGTGCATCAACTGATGTCACTGAAGTGCCTCTGATCGGAAGGTCCTACGTTCGAGTCCCGACGACGGCAGGATTTTCGATACTAGATTTTCAGCTAGGTCGAATTCAGTCGCTGTCTGGAGGAGAATTCTAGTGGCCGGCTGCTCTGATCGGTAGTTTTCCGTGGTTTCCGATCAACACCACGCGAACGCCGGAGCAGTACCCTAACAAACGGGCCACGGACCGCGCGCGATCTATCCTTCCTCTTCCTTGTCCCATCCTCACACACTTACACTAACATGCACTACACTACCACACATGCCGGGAGACCAGTCAGGGACTTAAAACTTGTCCCGGCTGGGGCGATGCTCCGCTGGTGGGAGACACCTGATTAGGGAAAACCCTGCTAGTGAACGTTAGGTCGGTGCCGGATCTCCCCATCCAGTGGGGAAAGATCATCGCCATCTCACGAGAAAAAGCATGCTCTACACTTACGGGAAAATGACCTCAGTAGTTGATGCACCTGGAATCACTAACAATCAATCATTGACGAGTGACCAAGATTTTCGTCTTTCCAGAAGTACTTTGGTGATGAGCCTCTTGAGTCCATTTCATAATCATGGAGGTGGCGGTGTTTGCCCTCCCCTTGAACATGAGACACGGCCTACGTCCATGTCCCATGTCGAGGCAGCGCCTCAGCCGGGACAAACCCTAAGCTGCCCATTGGGCTTTCTGTATATCTGAAAATGCGGTAGTGAGCACGCAAGTGTGTGTGTGTGTGGGGGGGAAACAGAGGACAAGGATGATGATGGGGAAAATCGTTGTCGGTCTGTGGTTCTTAGGGAACTTCTCCGGCAGTCGCCTGGTACTGATCGGAGGTAACTACGAAAAACTATGTATCAGAGCAACCGGTCGCTAGAATTCTCCAAGAAGCGTCTGAATTTGACGTATCTAGCTAGTGTCGATAACCATTATCGGGACTGGAAACATCGGACCTTCTGTTCACAAGCGCAGCAGCGGCAATATTGTGATCACTGAATCATTTCAGGAAGTTGTATTTGTGTCTCCAGATAAAACTCATTATTTCCGAAGCTATATTGTAATTTATCGACATGTCTCGAGCCAGATCCGGGGACAACTCGATGCAGAAAAGAAATGTATTTACTAAGGTAACGTGTATTAAGACCCTTTTTTAAGATTTAGCATATTGCACGACAGGTCGAACCACGTATCCAAGTATTTGAACAGTTTACCTATTAATTACCAGCATGACAACTCTAGGTCAGGTTTACGCTTTTCTTTTTTAACATCCACTAAGAAAAACAAAGAAATAGACCTATGAAAGGAATGAAGCAGTATCAGCCCATGTACGAATGATAATAAAAATTAAAGCACACTGAAATGAAATGGCAAATGAAATAATATTATTCCAGAATTTAACAAGATAAATTTAATAATATTTGAAGGCAGACGCGGACGCACTGCCTCTTTCTAAAGTATTTCATTGCTTTTAAAATGCACTATATTTCCTTTTCGTGAATCAACAAAGTAAATTACCAAAGTAAAACACCAAAACCATTTAAAACGACACAAAAAAAAGATTGATCCACTTTTTCGGTAGCGGGGCTCTGCAATAAGAGTTTTTTGGTAGAAAATTTGCCGTTTTCCCCCGTAGTATTACATTACTTTCTCTATTCTACGTAAACAGTTGCGAGAAAGTAAAACGAACAAATCTTTCCCACACATTGTAAACACTCTCACTCTCTCTCTCTCTCTCTCTCTCTCCACTCTCTCTCTCCACTCTTTCTACTTTTTCTCCTCTCTCCACTCCCTCTTTCTCTCTTTCTCTCTCTCCCTTTCTCTCTCTCCCTCTCTCTTTCCCTCTCTCTCCCTCTCCCTCTCCCTGTCTCATTCACTCCCATTTCCGTTATGATACATTGATTTAATAACTATTAGTCCACTCTGCTTCGCGCATCTAACTGCATGCGAATGCTGTACGTCTCCCTTGCACACTGGGACATAAAATTACTCTCCCTCCTGAGAAGCGCCTGGGCCTACTGTACTGCGCGGGCGGCGCGGGCGGGCGCGTCGACCTGCGGGGCGTTTATATTCTAATGGACGTAGAAAGTGCGCGGAGGCGGTGGCTTACGTAAAGGTTTCTCCGCGGAAGCCTCGTCCGACCACGAAGAGGAGGAGGAGTTCACAGACGACTCTGCAAAAAGGGGGATCCGCTTGCCCCCCTCCCCCGCGCGCTCACAGAATGCGGGTGGCTCTGTGTCTGTGTGTGTGTGTGCTGCGGCGTCTGGGAAATTCGTTCTTGAACCGAGGTGTTGACATGCATGGCAAAACTGCAGATGACACTGGAGGGGAAAAGGAGTCCTTAATGTATTGACAAAGGGTTACAAAATTTGATATGGAGCAAATCAGTGTTATCAAACATATTTCAGGCCGAGTAATTCTTGTTACGTATAAAACCAATTAGTGTTATCAATCTTATTTAAACAACTATCAGAATAACGACAAAGTTAAATCAGTCCACGAATTTATTACTTTATATTTTAGATACGTAAAAACACTAAAAAGATGTTTGGGAAGGAGAATAGGAATATCTACCATCCTGAAGTAAAGGAAGAAACTAACTCAACATTAGCTGCATGGATCAAGGGAAGTTTGTAGAAAATTTAAATGGAGATTGGAAGTCTAACAATCAAATATCCAGAATAATTTAATTCAACTCTTAAAAAATATAAATATTAATAAATACAATTGTTTCAAATATTGAGGTACATAATTGTCAAAGAATAATACGAAAGAGTCAAAAACTCAGAATAATACAAAAAGAATCAAAAACAACTGTTTGTTATTGAAATACTTATTAACAAATTAAAAAATCTCGAACGTACATTAATATGTCACAAACTTTCCAGTGAGTCCAAGTGTTAATGTATTGAGATGTAGGTATATTTCTGAATGTCCAACCTTTGCATACCTGGAAGGTTTCAATCAGTGTGAAGAAGTTAGTACAAGCGGTATAATTTTACGCCTACAGGTAGTAAAAATATGAAGAAACCGATTTAGCACAAAGACAAATCATGCATCTAATTCTGGTGACAGATTAAAATCGTAGTAGTTATAGTACCATAGCACCGCCTAGTCTGTAAAATATCTAGTTTTTATTCTATTTGTATTCATTCCGAGAATGCCCGGTATCGAATCCAGACGGTAAGCGGATTTTCGAACCATCTAAGACTATCGTCGAGGCCTTCCACTACAGTCAGACAAAACGCATTCTATTATCAATCGTTTTCGTTGGTTTGATTTCGCAGTCTCGGAGGGCGAACGCGTTCCTTTAATGCCTAAGAAATCTACACATACTCTAAGTCACTGCCAGGGATAAGAATTACCGGTACCGTTCATTCTCAGTTGTTCTCGCCAGTATCGAAGAAGCGTGTTCAGTGCGCAGTTTGCTGTTTTTTATTAATGATTCCGGGCGCATCAACTACTGAAACCATTAGTCCCGTAAGTATAGTCCATGATTTTCATCGGGAGATGGCGGTGATCATCTCACACTGGATGGCGAGATCCGGCGCAGATCTACCGTCGACTTGCGGGGTTTTCCCCAACCAAGTATCTCCACCACCGGGAAACCGATTTGGTTGGTTGGTTGGTTAGTGATTCCGGGCGCGTGAATAGCTTAGGTCATTAGTCCTGTAAGTGTAGTGCATGTTTTTCCTCGGGAGATGGTGGTGATCTTCCCCCGCTGGATGGCGAGATCCGGCGCCGACCTACCGTCGGCTAGCGGGCTCCCCTAACCAGGACGCTCCCACCAGCGGGGCACCGCCCCAGCCGAGACAAGCTCTATGTTCCCCACCGGTCTCCCGAAATAAGTGGTAGTGTAGTGCATGTTAGGGTAAGTGTGTATGTGTTTATAAGGGGAGAGAATAGGACAAGGAAGAAGAAGGAAAGATCGCGCGCGGTCCGTGGCCCGTGCTGGTCCGTGATTCGCTTGGTGTTGATCGGAGAAACTACGAAAAACTACCGATCACAGCATCCGGCTTCTAGAATTCTTCTCCAGACAGCGACTGAATTTGATCTAGCTCACAAGCTGGTGTCGAAAATCCTGCTGCCGTCGGGACTCGATCCTAGGACCTCCCGGTCAGAGGCACTGGGTCAGTAGCATCAGTTGATGCACTGAACCATCGCTCCTTCCTACAACTACAAAATTGAAGATAGAGATTTTCCCTTCAAATGAAATTTGTTGTCCATAATTATTTTTTTATTATGGTTGGTTATGTTATGGTTGGTTTATTTATGGTTGGTTTTATTATGGTTGGTTTATTATTATGGTCTTTTGCAACTTTTAAGAATTTTCGCGCAATATTGCATGCACTATTTGCAATTTAAAAAATAACAAAAACGAAATTTTCTCAATAACAGCTCAAAATTTTTTCTTTAAACTTTGGTAGGTATAGTGCTTAATGTACCATATGAGATGATCTAATCTCTATTTTGCTCTCTTCGTTTTTTTTTTCAAAAATTACAAAAATGTATTTTATTTGCTTTTACTTTATTGCATTTATGAGCACATATGCTTTAAATAATCTCAGTGTCTCGATAACTGAATAGTTTTCAGTTAAATTGAGTTCAAAATTTCGCGTTTTCAGAAACGCTCGAACGACATTTTCACAAAAATGGCTTGCAATTTTTTCTTCAAACTTTTCCAGCGGTTAGTGCTCGTTGTCCTGTTTGAAATGACATGAAGTTCATTTTGAGGTATTCTTTTTTCTTTTTTTAAAAATTACATAAAGTTTTTTTTAATATCTCTCACGGCGTTTATTTGCACATTTCCAGAGATTTGTAAGCACTATTGCATTTGTGAGTTAACGTGCCTTAAATGAGTTTAAATGATACTTTTGAAAACTTAGAAATTTTATGTGAAAATCAGCTTCAAATTTCGCATTTACAGTAACTCTTATATGCAATTTTCTTAAAAACAGCTCCACATTTTTCAATGAATATTGCCATTTATGAGGAGATTTTACTATTCTTTAATATTTTTAAAGTAATATTTCGGGTTTACTAGGAAACCGAAAAGTTGTGAACGTGTCAAAAAAAATGTACTTTGGGCGGCGATAGATGGAAGTTGGCAAGAGGATGGGATAGGACTGTAAAAGCAATCCACACCAAGGAAATTAGAAAACATTACAACGAAAAAAAATTGTGCCATTCTGTAGAACCACTTGTTTCAACTCCAAATCAGTAATATTAGCGATTACGACAAAGTGACCTGATGATGTGAAGCATAAATCACTCACGAAACTTTTTCGCTGCACACTATACATAAAACCGTTATTGGTTTTGATTATAATAATAGGGATAATAAAGGTAATAATATAGATAGTAACACAGTTACAAGTACCAATAGTAATTTGTCGCTATTAAGTTATATTTCTTCGTATACGTTTCATATTTTCAAAAACTGATTTTGAGCAAAATGGTTATTTTTGGAAACCACTTGAGTCCAAAGTTCATATATAATTTTTATTTTTTGTAAATTGTCCGAAACACTCTTTTCCCATACAGCCTAGAGCATTCAAAGTAGGTCCATGGTTTCACCGCGTCAAAGGGCGTGTTCCCACCCTCCTGCCGAGGCCTTCTTCAGGGCTGGAGAGCCTGATCTCCTTGACCAATGACATTTCAGAGACGGAGCTCGGGGCTGCCGGCGGCGCGGCGCGGCGTGCGCGCCGGGAGGAGCGCTTGGGAAAGGAGCTGTGGGAAAGAGAGTGGCGCTGGGAGATGCAGCGGAGGCGCAGGGAAGCCGGCGCGCCTCTGCGCGACGGGCAGGGCGGGGCCGGGGGCGGGGGCGGGGGCGTGGGACGACACCCCGGCGCGGCGCACAGTGGGGCACAAGCGCGGATCTATTTCAAGAGAGAAAGAAGACGAACAACAAGGAACTTGAATTGAAAGGAACGGAAGAAAATATTGAAAACAAAAGACAGGAAGAAATGAAATAGGGAAGGACCTTATATAGAAGAAACTAATTGTATAAATTCTGAGGTGGTAGCAGAAATCTTGTGGTAATCCATAACGAGATATAGGAATAATCCACAACAATAACAATTATAATATTTATTACATGACCAAAGTTAACTTTCGGGAAAACAATTTCCCATCTTCAGTGGGTCTCTAACAAAAGAAGGAAAAGTCGAGAGATTAACATAAAGAAAGGGAGCAAATGTACATAAAGCAAAAATATTAAATAAAAAATAAAATTGACAAATTAAATGAAATAAATAATACAATAATGATCTAGTTGTGCTATAACAGCACGCACTTTCTTCCTTTACTTCCTTTTGCAATTTTAGAAAATTCATAGTTAAACGAAAATGAGACTTGCGCCATTTTCCGAAGTCTCCTTTTCTCTATTCTTAGAAGAAAATGAATCTTTTATTTTTGAGAATTTTTGCATAAGTTGCATTAACTTGAAACAGAAATTACATAAAATTTCTCGTTTTTTTCATAATATCTTGCGTGAATTTTCTTTAAAATATCATTTTTTAGAAGATATTTTATTTATGAAAGACTGTTCTTTTTTACCTTTACAGTCCATGCTACATACGAGGAAAGAATAAAGAATTAATTTGGAGTCATTTTTCAGAAAATAATTGTTTTAAATTGTCTATATTTCAAACAAAATTACGCGAAAACCACTCATATTTTTAGAAATTGTACAGAACGTGAGAAAAATGAGACGTAAGTCATTTTTAAGCATTCTATACGGTATCCAAAGATAATATTTAATTAAACAAATTGCAGACATTTTTGAGAAACTTTAGGAAATGATGTTGAGACTTCATGTGAATTACCCCCGAAGATCAAAATATCCGTTTGTAACTAGCGTAGACTTCATTTCGTATAGTTCAATGGTGGAATATCAATTTTGGAGAATATTTTCTCAATGATTTCGGCGCTAACGTTTACTACAGACGCGCAGACAGACAGACGGGACAAGCGGACATTTTCCGCTAATCGATTTTTAGGTACTATGGACCCACAAAACATGGAACTTAGTTACACAACATATTAACGGAAGTAATTTACTGCATATAAGAACAAGATTTATCTGTTTTTTCATTACCAGAACCTGACAATATGACATTTTCTGCCGAAAAAACGCCGACTTCTACCGTAGCATTACAATACTTTCTTTTCACTTCGTAAGTACGTAGCAAGATGAGAAGCAAACTAAAGAGGAGAGAAAAGGAAAGAAGGAAAGAAACAAAAGAAAGAAAGAGGAATGAATTTATTTAGTAGGTAAACACGTAAGGAAATAAGAAGAGAAAAAATAAAGAAACTGAATTCGAGATACAAACTCATTGGAAAATTAATTTCACATCTGTCAAACAGAAAAGAATTACAAATATTTCACACTTGTAATTACCCTCATACAATTTGAAGTGACTGTACCAGATAAACCCTGTACACTTCCATTTTTGTTACGTTAGAATATTTTTTCTAACCGTCTTCCCTACCAACACAGAATTAAAAGTGACTAATTGCCATTAAAATGGGAAATAAATATGAATTAATATAAATGTAATGTTGTGCAGAACACTATAGTATATTATATATAATATAGTTTATAGTAGACTATAGTATAGTGTAGTATACTGAACACAGTGTGGTGTAATGTAGTGTGGTGCAGCAGTGGCCATTGTTGAAATCGAGAAAGTGAAAAAGAATGAAAAGAGTGGGGCAAGAGAACGAAGAAAGTATTGTGTGTGGAGATATGAATAATTATTGATTTTCCTTCATTAGTGTTTTCATAAGCATTCTTGCATTTCATTTGTTCACTGATGTTATTACAACGCATTTCTGCTTCCAATCCACGTGAGTACTAGCCGAATAAACCAGGACGTCGCGACAAAACGTTTCACAACCTCCGTTCTGAAGCGCTCACAAGTGCTTGCATGACGAGCCATTCGAGCAAGTGCAGAGATTGCGGGAGTGATAAAACCAGCCTCTCAAGTACTGGCGTCCCGCGATTTCTGCTGATTGTTTATGGCCGTGAACGCTTGTTACGTGATTCATCTCATCGCGTTCATATTCGCTTCTTACAGTTCCCTTGAAATATTATGTGAAAAAAGTAGTAATTTAGCAAGGAATACATTGATGTTTTTGAGAGACTAGGTTGCTTAAAAAAGGAAGACAATAAAAGCAGACCGGGAGAGATGGGCCCTGTTTGGGGAAATGCAGCACCCTCATCAATAGAGAAACTACAGACGGCACAAAACAAATGCCTTTAAAAAATCATACAAGCGCCGTGGTTTATGCCCAATTGTCAGATCCACAGAGAACTACGTAAGGTTTTGGTCAAAAATCACATCGCCACAATTTCAAAAATTTCCTTTACTACACTCAACATTTCTCACTTAACAAGTAAATTTAACGTAGGACGTAATACTGTGCAACCTTGCCGAATCAAATCCAAATTCCCAAAAGAAAAATTTCGCCCTCCGTAAATACATAAAAAGTCAAATTGATAACCTAATATTAAAGCATATAATTGTTAAATAAACTCTTAAACCAAGCCCATCCCAAATCAAACACCTAACAAACGGAGCAGCAATGTGAAGCTTAAAAAAGTCAAGAATGCCCATTCCTAATAATGAAAACACTCATGTATTCAATCTCTTGAAAGACCTCACGGCCGAACAAGAAGTAAATAAATAAAACTTAAAAAATGCTGGCGCTCGATCCCATCTTTTTAACGAAAGAGTGTGAGCCGGCGACGCCCATTCGGGAGCTGGCGTCCACTGGCGGCGGTGGGGGCGTGGAGGAGACTGACTGGGAAGGCGGCCACGGATGAGGCGCAGGTGCAGAGCAAGTGCGGGGGCGACGGAGCCATTGGTGGCAGCGATGTTTTACAATAATATAATATAAGTGTAGGAAGATTTTATTGAGTTTAGATCAATAATGAATTTCATTTAAAGTGCAAACTTATCGGCTTTTTATTCAGCCTCCATTATTTATTATTAACTTAAACTCAAGAAAGAGGGAAAGAAAATTATTTAACGAGGTCAAGAAATGAAGCACGTAAATATAATATAATATAATATAATATAATATAATATAATATAATGTAATATAAGATAATATAATATAATGTAATATAACATAATATAGTATAATATAATATAATATAACATAATATAATATAACAAAATATAATATGTCATAATATAATATAATATAATATAATATAATATAATATAATATAATATAATATAATATAATATAATACAACATAACATAATATAATATAATACAATGATACAATCATGTGTTGTGTAGTCATCAGCTTTTTGTTCTGCCCGTTTATACATCATTCATTCAAAGTATGTTTAATTTAAAACGTGCAGTTTATTATTATATTTAAAATGTGTACGATTTTATACAGGTTCGCACTCAGGCTGTGCTATTGTCAAAATAACTTTAGGACGAGTAATATGTCTCCACGGTGTCATATGCCCTCTCATTTATTTTGTGTAATCACAATCAGTATAAATAAATAATGGAATCGTGATAGTAGTTGAGGAATAGAAGCAGGAAGAGAAAAAGATCCCCGAGCACCCTACTGGAAACCCGTTTTCTTCCTTGTCAATCCCACACTGTGTAGCCGGGTTTTAAACCTCAGTGCTCTATAAATAGAGGCAGTGTGTCTTTGTAGCAAATGTCTCAGGAGTTCAAGTTGTCTCAGAGCTGTAGGTTAACTATTTTTTCGTGGCTCTTCCAGTCTTTTGAAATGTCTAGGTTGAAACATTGTCGGACGATGAGCATCAAATTCTTGGACATCCCAGAAAATAAAATAAAAGTAAAATTACGCCGTAAATGAACACATCTTCTGGATCATTAAATACATCCAGAAATCAGTACTTCGTTTCCCAAAACTTTTTGGTTTTCTATGTTTTTTGTCCTTCCTCAGTCGAGGGCCCTCAGCTGCAGCCCTCGAGGGCCCACGCCCCCGTCCAGCGCCGGTCGCGTGACGTCAGCAGTGGTCAGCTGTTGGGGACGCCGGGGAACCGCCACCGGATGCGTCAGGTCCGCGATTTCACGCTCCGCTCGCCCCGCCGCCCCCTTCCCTTCCCTCACGCCTCACATCATGCCGATGCGCGACCCGCCTCGCTCCGCCGTACCCGCCAAGTCCCGTCCCTACTCCACCCCCCCGTCCCATCCCGCCCGTCCCGTCCCCATCCGTCGTCATCCCGATCCGTCCCGTCCATCCCGATCCGTCCGTCTCATCCCGATCCGTCCGTCTCATCCCGATCCGTCCCGTCCCATCTCGATCCGTCCCGTCTCATCCCGATCCGTCCCGTCCCATCTCGATCCGTCGCGTCTCATCCCGATCCGTCCCATCCCGATCCGTCCCATCCCTATCCGTCCCGTCCCACCCTGATCCGTCCCGTCCCATCCCGATCCGTCCCGTCCCATCCCGATCCGTCCCGTCCCATCCCGATCCGTCCCGTCCCGTCACATCCCGATCCGTCCCGTCCCATCCCGATCCGTCCCGTCCTGTCCCGCCCCGTCTCGTTCTGTCCCGTCTCATCCCGACCCGTTCCTTTTCGTCCCGTCCCATCCCTTCCCATCCCGTCCCGTGCCGTGTCGTGCCGTCAAGTCCCATCCCGTTCTGACCCTTTCTTCCCTTCCCATCCGGTCAAGTTACGTCCCGTCACGTCCTCTTACATTCCGTCCCGTCCCTTCCCGTCACGTCTCGTCCCGCCACTAAAACGCTTCCGGTTCACCATGTGCGCCCCGTCCCGCCCATTCTCTCCTCACCCGCTTGAACCCGGCCCCGCCCAATTTCGCCTTCCCCTCCTCGCCCGTTCCGTTCCGTTCCTTCCCGTCCCATCCCGTCCCCTTCCACAGACACACAACGCACGGCCGTCGTATCTCCAGGTTAATGACACAGCTTCCCCCGCGAACGGACCTGCACGGGCTGACGAGCGGGAGGGCCGGTTTCAGAGTTCAACGGGTCACGCGGGCAGCGGCGGCTGTCGGGCGGTTGGCGCCGTTGCGGGACCGGTCAGGACGCAACCCGCGCGCCGCCACCGCCGCCGCCGCCGCCCCCACCCGGCGCGCGGAGCGGGGCGGGTGGAGCGGAGCGGCGGGGCGGGGCGGGGCGCGGCGCGTGAGAATCAAGCGAGTGCATCAAAGGCGAGCAAGGGGCCGCGCCGGCGAGCGGGGGCCCTGACGGGCGGAAGGAGCAAAAGAAATAAGAAGCAAGAAAAGACCGACGAGGCACAGAGGGAGGGAGGGAGGGAGGAAGGGCGCGTTTAGAATAAAGAAGGGTGGCGCAAATGAAAAAGGAGGAATAAATTTTTTGAATGTGAGCGAGAGGAGGGAGGGGGGAAATAGATTGTGTAATTGCGAGAAGAACGTTGGTGGTGTGTACAGCGCATGTGCCGCTCGCGGCCGCGCCGCGGGGTTCGGTAGCGCGTCGCCGGAAATGGGAAGGCATGAATGGGCATTATATGGCGATTAACCGCACTTTGCAGATTAATGAGTACTTTCCGCAGATGCACTTTCTCGTTATTACTAGGGCATCCGTTCATTATCGCGTCCGTTTAGAGCCTTCGTTTGTATTCAGTAGGAGTTTTCCTCCCTCAAATGTATTGCATTTACTTGAGTAAACTCTTTACACATTCTAAATTATGCATACCTGTCAATATTCTCTGTATGAACGACGGTTTGTGTTTGTACGTGTTCTGTGGTAAGCGCACATGCTACAACTATTTAATTGATCTTCACGAAGTATATGCTCTCAGTAACAATGACAACTAGCCGTTATGGATATTCATAAAGGTTTTAGAGGAGATCGAGTCTGAAAATAGTTGTTTCTATTGTCTCTTGAGATCCGCAACATGAAACGAGATCCTCAACTCAAGATCCATTGCAACATATCAGCAAAAAATAGCGTATGATACTTCCAAAGAAAAACTTTACCATCAGGAAATACTCGTAATTATTAAAAGATAGACCGTTCTTTAGAAAAATTATATAATTTAGAACAAACTTTCTATTAATTACGTCACTCGAATTCACAGCGTCACACGTATCAATGGATCTTTGGCGTTAGAAAAATCTAGAACTGTATGGGAAACTGCATGGTTAAAGGGTCAATCGACCGTACTGTTTCGGGGATAGCAACCGTTGTTTCAAAAGGTATTATTCAAAGTTCCGAGATAGAATTTTCGCGCAGTTAGAAATTTACATTTAAAATACGATACTCAAAAATACAAATGATTCAGAAAAAAAGGATTTTTATTAATACGGTAAATAAGGGACGCTAAGAAGTAGACAAATAAAAACATTTGATTTGTTACAGGAATAAAATAAACAATATTCTTGCTATGTTTCGGGCGTCCATAAGAACATTCTCTCTTATTTCCTAAGTGTTTTTAAATAGTATCTACAAATTAAGGGGTAAATTACACTTGTTTTATGGTTAAAATAATGCAAATAAAACTTTTCTATTACTGCGTATGAATACTATTATCTACTTTAAGATTTTCAAAATTTATTAGGATTTTATCATACCTACGTGTGAAAGAGGCGAGTCTATAAAAGTCGTTTAAATTATCAAATATTACAAGGCATCATTCTTCTACCGCACGCAAACAAAAGCGTTACAATCAACAACCTGTTGATGATCTGTCGTTTGATAGAAGAAACTAGCTTTCGGAACAGAATCCAGTATGAATAGATTTACTACGTGAGATCCAAAGTGAAGTTATTATTAACAGTGCATTAAGTATCCACTCTTGTGAGATACACGAGAAGCCTTTGTTGTTACGAGAGAAACGGATATAGAAAAGTTTCAAAAGAGAGTTAGCGTATTCATTGGTGCGCGAAACTTGAGTCCAATGGCATTTTGCGGAAGCAGATCTGGAGCGGCTACCTCTGTCTGTGAAAGAGCAGATGGAAGGAACTGTGATGAACAGTAGAGGGGAACACATGAGAACAGGGGCGGATATCCACTTTCGATCCGAAGGAAAAAAGTCCCTTTCCCGTTTCTCCAGAGCATTATACAATATTTGCTAGTATATAACCCTTCAACAGCAAGTTGGCGCATTATTCAATGTTTGTATTATTTACGAGTACATAAATTGTATTATTTACGTGAACAAAAGAGTGTCGAACACCTTGACTGATATTATTATATTATTATATATTATATATATTATTATATTTTATTATATTATATATTATAATATTACTGATATAGGATTTGTTTAATTTCTACATGAGTTGTTCCAGATCGCGCAATCCAATGCTAGGGGACTTTCAACAAATATTGTTTAAAGCGACTGGATTTCGTTAGATCCAGGTCTAACGTCTGTGTATATAATGTTCTCTTTTTTCAATAAAATGGAATAAAATAATGTTGTCAGAAAAGCTTATGTGAGTCAACAGGTTTAGTATACTTCACATCTTTCGACAGGTAAATTTTGTAAATTGGCGCCAAAATAATTGATTGCATGGTAAAATAAATAATTTACTGCATTCTTTCCTAGGAAAGAAGGATGAAAAATATTTACGACTTGTAATCATTCATCAACCTTTTTTCGTAAAAAGTAATATTTTTGTATAAAATAATCACACGTACTGTCTGATATATGTTGTCCCACATCTCACAAAAACCAACCAACACCAAAAGTTTTATTTTTAAAACATAAAGTATTTTTGGAGAGCATGAGATCGTCGATGACTGGATCATTTCGGATATGACGTCTGCCCCTTATAAAAAGTTAAATTTCATTTCAATTTTTTATACAATGCAATTTTTTCGGAATATTTCAATATCTCAAGCTAAAATAACCATTCTGTAAAAACTAAATTAAAATTATACTTGAAAAAAATATTTGTTAAACTTTAAAATCTTTAAAAATAATGACAAAAATATTTTTAATAAAATAATACAAATATACTAGCTGTACTCTAGTTAATATTGCATACTTCGTGTGCAGCAAGCCCTGAAGTGTGCTTTGTATGATGAAGGCCAAATTTATTAAGTACTAGTAGAAAAAATGTTGTGTATTTACAAACAGAAAAACTTAAACCAGCGCAATTAAATTGCGCAGAATATTAAACGGTCACTATTTCTAACCCAATTCGAAAATCTGCTCAGCTGCGCCACGGAGTGGAGGTATCTACCCAGAGAAGTTAACTTAAAAAAGCAACAGGTCAAAATGCGTTTCGTGTCTGTGGGTGAAGGCTTAAGAAACAGAACTCATAACTCCTTAGGCCCTAGAAAATTAGGTTCGACGACGCACTCCGTCCGAGTTACACCCGACTAAACGCGCGGGAGGGGTCTTTCGTCGATGCCGCCACGAAATTTTTCCAAATATTTCACATATCGGGTAACCTATGTGTTCTGTGTATCCTGTGACTCTGACCGTTACTTGCGATTAATTCACCGATTAACTTCCCGGTCCACCGTGCGAGACAAGTGAAGTGTCACTTGATGCGTCTCAGCGGTGGTGACGGTGTGGCAGCTTGCCATTGCCTTTACTGGGTCGCTGTCCGGGAGGTCCTAGGGTTTGAGTCCCGACGGTGGCAGGATTTTCGACACTAGATAATAGCTAGTTCGAATTCAACCGCTATCAGGAGGAGAATTCTAGCGGGCGGCTGCTCTGATCGGTAGTTTTCGATGTTTCTTTCGATGAACACAAACAGCCAAGGGCCGCGGGGTATCTTTAGTTCTTCCATCTTATCCCTTTCTCGTTCCTTACACACACACACGTACACATTACACATTACACATTCACACACTTACATGTACTACACTACCATATAGGTAGGGAGACCAGTTGGGAGGTTTGAGCTTGCCCCGACTGGAGCGGTGCCTCCAGTGGGGGAGATACCCGGAGGATGAAATCCGGTTTACATGAATCGTTGTGAGAATTGTTATTCATCCGAATGACGATAACTAAACCTAAATTTGTAATCAAACATAAACATTAAAAGATATTGTAAAATAAAAATAGTATTAACCATAATTTTTCTTGCAGATTTCCATACCCGAGGATGAATGGGCCACGGAACTTTATTAAGTTCAAAATTTCTTTAATTTCTAACACCATGAACCTGCAATAGACAAATAAAAAATTACCATTGTTTGCTTTGCTAGTATTTACAAAAAACAAAAATGTTTTATCCAAGAACATATTCATATATAAAAAAAAATCTTCCTCAAATATTCTTCAAAACAGTGATGTATCTTTGTAATAAACCTCATTTGCAAGATTCATTGTGTGTAAGAGATGAAAAAGGGATATTTACCAAACAAATGTTGTATACTAAATTGGAATTTTCGTTCATGGTGAGCGTCAGAGGCAATCTACATGCTTCGCGTAATGCCTGCACCCGTGCAATTGACGTAGAAAGTAGGGAACCATTTCCTTCTGTTCGTGACTTCTATGACGTCATGTCCTAGGACGTTTAGATTAATCAGAAGCTGCCACACACCACCCGTCACCCGCTTTCACCTGGCATGTATGCTATCATGCCAGCAGTCTGGTGCTCTGCAGGGGTGAACACCTCATCACAGTATTTCTGCAATGTAAATGAGACAATACTTCTGAATGAAGCGGAAATGGAGAAGTTCCGGGTTTCCAGCATATCTGTTTTATTATTGTGGTAATGTGATCCCCATCGTGATTAAATATTGAATGTTTTAAAATAATTGACGATTAAATTAAATTTCTAAAAAATTAATACTGAAGCAAAATTTGAGATACATTTCCATATTCTTAAAGAAAGTCATAATAATTCGATTCACCTTTAAGAAGTAACCAAATGTGAACTCTGTGAGCATTTTATCAAAAGAATGGAGTCTATGTACTCTTTTCCCTATTGACCCCTTTCATCTCCAGAATCCTCTTTTAGACACACCCTTCGATGGGGATTCATTGGTTTTAAGTATTGCTCTCTCTTCAATAAGTGTACTTTATTTACTGCTTCCATAAGGAACATTATTAATTTATTTTGCCACTCATGGAATTTCCATCTCAAACGAAGCCATCCCGACTAACTTTTGACTTCTTTGCTTGGATTTGAGATGAAATATTGAAAGTATTATATCGACTTATATCAAGTACGTATGAACATTCAATTCAATACAACTCAGTTTTGTTAGTACTTCCTTACAGAATTGTCCTACTACACATTTCTGAGTGTACTCACAGCTCAATCATAAACAGGTTTCATTACAAATAATTTCTGATAGAACAGTAGTACAGTAGTCAATAAGTTTCTGCTAATACTGATTATTTTACAATTTGTTAAAACGTTTAGTGACCAATTTGTTACCGAACACGCCACGAGCACAAAATACAAAATCTCGTACATACGATCATTGTTCTTCCCCAAACCACTGATGATGTATCATCTTTTCTTCTTCATCATCTTCTTCTTCTTATTATTTCCGTATCGGCCATTTCTGACCAGTCTACACGTTCTCTTCCGAGGCCCAGTTATAATCTATCCCGGAGATAGATTTAACATGCATCATTATGGGGATCATATTCGGCTGTATCCGTTGGTAACACAAAGTTGTTAAGCCTTGAATGATTAATTATGAGGTAACAGGAAAGTGATGGGACGTTATTGTGGCCTTTTTGAACCATCCCAGCATTCGCCTGTATGGCTGAGGGAAACGACAAAACCACCGGTTAGGATAGCCGGCATGGTAATCGAATCGGGGCCTCCTGACTGCAAAGTCAGCGCGCTACGCCCTCAGCCAGCTCGATTGTTGTTGTTGTTGTTGTTGTTGTTGTTGCTATTGTTTATTATTATTATTATTATTAAATTATTAATTTCTCAAACCCATGTAAATAATGGACTTGTATGCATTTCATGTTTTCTTTTTACCGTTAAATCTAGGGAATTTTTCCAGAATGAATGTGATAATAACAAAAATTTGATTTCAATTGCAAATGTTTGATTTTCTTCTAAAGCAAATTTAACTTCATGCATATTGAAATATAATATGCACTTCTTTATTAAGAATTGGTGAACTCTTAAGTGGGACAGAAGGGTCAATCTGGTTTCCCTTCCTATCTAATCCGAGGGGCACAAAGGGTAAACAAAGCGACCAGTGAGGCGCAAACAGACGAGCGGCCACAATGGGCCACGTGGATGGCGAACGGCGAGGGCGGAGGCCTGCTGCCAAAAGGAGAAAAAGGACCTCCCTGCCCGGGGCGGTGCACAATGCCATGCGGAGGGAAAATCCCAGGCGAGAGGAGAAAAACAAGCGGACAGATGACGCGCCGGTGCGTCTGCCGAGGAGCTGGAGCTTGTAAATTGGCGCACAAATAATTGATTGCCTGGTCAAATAAATAATTTACTGCTTTCTTTCTTAGGAAAGAAGGATGAAAAATATTTACGACTTGTAATCATTCATCAACCTTTTTTCGTAAAAAGTAATATTTTTGTGTAAAATAATTACACGTACTGTCTGATTTATGTTCTCCCACATCGCATGAAAACCAACCAACACCGAAAGTTTTATTTTTAAAACAAATTATTTTTGGAGAGCATGAGATCGTCGATGTCGGGAGCATTTCGGACATGATGACTGTCCCTTATAAAAAGTTAAATTTGCGTCTGCCGAGTAGCTGGAGCTGATGGTGCTTTTAAAATATGGAAGCACCCCCCCTCCCTCCAGACAAAAAGAAAAGAAATAAAAGAAAATAGCTAGTGGTGCTACGACTTACTTTCTAGTAGTGTATTACTATGTATACAATTAGGTATAACGATGGCGCGTCGCGTCGCGTCGGTGCCGAGTATTGCACGAGAGTTGTAGGCAAAGTTAGATCACGAGAAATGTTTGCTCCCGTGTAATAGAAACTATTTTGAATCAAAGAACGAACTGCAAATATATAAAATTTCTTTTGTCAAAATAACCAAAGTCCCCACTGCTTTCGCAACTAGCGAAGCGAAGGCTCAAGAAAACGGTGCGCGGGTAATAGTTGGAGCTGATGGCGCTCTTAAAATCTGGAAGCACCCCCATCCTCCCGATAAAAATGAAAAAGAAATCAAATAAAAGATATATTGGTGCTACAGCTTACTTTCTTGTCGTATGTATACAATTTTAATCCATGCGTCATTTGTTTCGTTGTTCTTACCAAAATAAGTAGCGATTTTTAATGCTTTCGCAATTTATGTAGTATGTTTCCGTATTAGGTGCACATTTAGTTTCCCTAGTCACAGTATTATTAAACCAATAAAATCATGATCCGTTTGAGTAAGGATTCATTATTAGGATTAATCATTTAAACTTTCTTGGGTTTGCATATAAGTAAGTTATGATGGTTATTAATGAATAAAATATAAACTTTCATTGTACTCGTTTGCATGATAAATTAAAACGAGATGATCCAAAATTAAGTTCTTTGCTTGCCAACGTTTGGAAAATTTTTCTGAAGACCAGGAAATCTCGTATAACCCAAATTTCACAGTTAACATACCATTAATTCTAATAAATACACTAGTGAAAAATCATACTAATACAGAACAAAAGCTTGTGTCGGCTACATTATATTTAATTGCAAAATATTCTAGAGAACAAACATCATTCAGGCCGACTTGAAAGCCGAGTTCGCTGATGCTGAAGGGCTGCAGCTGCCTCGAGACTGAAGTGCGAATCCAGTTTGGGGCATGGATCTTTGTGTGTGTCTGTACACGAGTATGGGAGTTCCGCTACAATTACCATTACCCCCAAAGCTAGAAACCCAATGATACTTACAGTGGTTGCTGTATGACCTTAGTAGTTAAACAGCGACTTTAAGTAAAAAAATCATCATGCCTTCAACAAGCACTTAAGAATATAATTCTACAATAATATGTTCCATTGTTCTAAATGTACATACTTTTAGAACAATGGAAAATATTGTAGAATTATATTCTTAAGTGCTATATGACACAAACTTGAGATATAGCTAACAACTTAAAAAAAATTTTCAAACGCCTTCCATCAGCAGATTCTAATAATCATATATATCCTGACAATAAACCTACACATCCTACGAAGTGTGTGGCATATTGAAACATACACATTCCGAAATCCATGAGTGGGCATCCGTCCATTGCTCACAGTTAGACCACCTGTGGTCAGTCCCCTCTTCGAGGCGCGGGGAATGTTACGCAAAGCACCTGGATCTGCTGATGGGGAACAGATTTTTTTCCCGATACTTTAAAACATTCTAAGAGAATTCTCAAAAAAGGTGTTTTATGCATCTCGAATGCGTTTTTGAAGGAGGATTGGGGTTCTCACGGAGATGATCAACAGCTCACTCCATTCTTCCTGTCATGGCGAATGGATTCGCACTGTAATTAGCCAGGTCCTCACAGGCAATTCTCTTCGCTAAAATTCCGCTTAACGGTAACTTGTTCTTGTCGAGCCGTTCGGGGTTCGTGTAAACAATTGCACTATAAGTTAGCAGAAAAATGGTGAAATAGTGAATTATCAAGTTGAAAAATAACTCATGGCATACTCCTTCATTGGGAAGATTCCACGAAAGCGCTTGTAGTATTTGCGGTGAAAGCACTTGTTTTCGATCTGCAGCTGCGCTACTTAAAACCGATCCGCCATAACGCATGGCTTTCAGAAAGAATTTCAAGAAAAATTATAGTCCTCAGCCAAGGATCATGTCGCCTGCCACTGACTCCAGCTTCTTCCCCTGTTATCTCAACATTTCAATCTAGCAGACGAGGACAAACTGCAGCCCTACAGTGGTTTGATTGTTTGATGCTTCCGGGCCCGTCAACTGCCATGGTTATTAGACCTGCTAGAGTAGTGAAACTTGTATATACCTGGAGATGGCGGTGTTCCTCCCTGGGCTGGATGGGCAGAGCGAGCACCGATATACATGTCGACATGCGGGGAATTCGCTGTCCAGGTATCCTCCACGCGGGGCACTGATTTAGCCGGCATAACTCTAAGCGCCCGATCGGCCTCTCAGCATGTGTAATAATGTAGTGCATATAAGGGTAAGTGTGTGTAAGTAGGGGATAAGCATAGGACAAGGAAGAGGAAGGAAAGATCACGCGCGGACCGTAGCACATTTGTTAGGGTACTGCTCCGGCATTCGCCAGGTAATGATTGAAAAAAAACAAAACACGGAGAACTAGGGATCAGAGCAGCCGGACGCTAGAATTCTCCTCCAGACAGCGGATGAATTCGACCGAGCTACCTACGCAATATCGCAAATCCGACCGGGAGCGGTAGCTCAGCGCATCAACTGATGTCACTGCAGCGCCTCTGACTGGGAGGTCCTAGGTTCGAGTCCTCGCGGCGGCAGGATTTTCGACACTGGCTTTTCAGCTATGTCGAATTCAGACGCTGTCTGGAGGAGAATTCTAGCGACCGGCTGCTTTGATCCGTAGTTTTCCGTGGTTTCTCCGATCAACACCAGGCGAATGTCGGAGCAGTACCCTACTAAACGGGCCACGGACCGAGAGCGATCTTTCCTACCTCTTCCTTGTCCTATCCTCTCCCCTTTCACACACACACACACACACACACACACACACACACACACACACTTACACTAGCATGCACTACACTACCACATATTCCGGGAGACCGGTCGGGAGCTTAGAGCTTGTCCCGGCAGGGGCGGTGCCCCGCTGGTGGGAGAGTTCTGGTTAGGGAGAAAGCCCACTAGCCGACGGTAGAATGGCGCCGGATCTCGCCATCCAGCGGGGGAAGATGACGTGGGGAAACATGCACTACACTTACGGGTCTAATGACCACAGCAGTTGACGCGCCCGGAAACTCGAAAAATCAATCAATCAATCAATGGAAAATCCGCGATTGTTGGAACTCGAATCCCGGGACCTCACAGTCGCTGCCGATACAGCAGCAATGCTAAAATGAGCTAAACTCGGTCCCTCCAACGACCTACTCGCGGCTGCCCCAGGGGGAGCGAGGGCTCCAGCGAACAGCGCCGCTCGCGAAATTTGCAGCTGCGCGCGGCGACATGCGGCGGGATGTCGCGGCGACGAAGGGGTGAGGGGGGTTGGGGAGGGGGTGTCGCGGGGCTTTCCCGGCCGGCGGGCAACGCCTGTTCGTCGCTCGTCCTAAGTGCAAGTTCAACAGCGGGCGCCGTTTGCTCGCGCGGCGAAAGTCAGGGCGCGGCCGCCGCAGCCGAGAACCCTCTGGGGTGCCATTTGTACGAGGGAAACCCATAGGTGCGCACCCCACGTACATTGACGGCGGCGATGGTGTTACGGTTAGCGTATCGGGCTGTTATACCCAAGTTTGCGGGTTCAAACCCGATCGAAGCCGTGGCAACACGGTGCGCACCCCACATACATTGACGGCGGCGATGGTGTAACGGTTAGCGTATCGGGCTGTTATATAGTTCGCGGGTTCAAACCCGATCGAAGCCGTGGCAACACGGTGCGCCCCCCACATACGTTGACGGCGGCGATGGTGTAACGGTTAGCGTATCGAGCTGTTATACCCAAGTTCGCGGGTTCAAACGGTTACAGACAGAAATGCCTACTGAACGCCTTGGGAAAAGCCTTCCAGTTTATCTGTAACATGTTTATTCAAGCATCTGAGGAAAGTCACCATAAATTGGTTGGGATTCCCGACGGATAAATCTTCTGAGGGCCCTGTTAATTTTCTAATGAAAAGAGTTATGACAACCCAAAGACAAATATGTTATTTGTATATTCCTAGGTGGTATTCCTAGGTGGCGTGCTTTCGATATCGACATTAATGGTGCTTTCGATGTCTCTATTGATTAGCATTACGAACTAAATAAAAGAATAAATGTAAATAAAACATGTTGTCTGGTATCAATAATATGTATATTTTAATTTAAGATCTTTTCGATCGCGTAGCGATCATCATCAGAGCTATCTTGCAGCGTCTGGGCGGAAAACGAAGTTCTGCAGAACTGAGCCTTGAGCAGGAGGGAAGGGAGAAGATGGATAGAGGAATTAAATAGGATAGAGCGGGTGGAGAAGGTGAGTCGAGATGGATGGGTTTGTCGAAGTACCTTGAGAGCTATTATGTTTCCGTTTCAAAATATCATACTCCCTCCATCAATACCATTATGCATTGAACCGTTCATCATCGTTCAAATTTTAGTAAATAAAATAAATAATTTAAATATTTAGCTAATAAGATTATTATGGCTTGTAGAACTTGAGTTATACTGAATCCGATCATTGAGTCGAAATTTGAAAAGCTGACCAGGCCGTGTAGTACTTTTCTACATTAAGACAATGACCTATCACATCTTAACGGTTTTGACACATGATTCAGCTGCAACAAAGTAACATGCTGACTATAATACTGTGATAATGCACTTTACTCTTTCTGCAGTCAACCGCTCCGGGCATATGGCTACGCAGTTTACTACTCAAGCAAATTAAACATGAGAAGTTGCCCAACCGGTGGGAACGGTGCTATACACTCTTCATCACGCCAACTTAATAGCAACACGATGTCGCGTTAAAAGCTGCTGCTCTTAATCGACGCTCGAGTAACACTGGCGACGTGTCAAGTTACCATTCCCCAATTATAAACACAATTGGTACGTGATGTAAAGGGCAATGGACAGGATTTTGTATAATATGGACCAACGAATTTGAGTTTTAGAAGCCAGCCGCAGTCACACAACTGAGGCAGTTTTTCGTAAGAACACGTCAATGGCAAAATTACCTGCGATGCATTCTCTGGAACTGTTTCACTTTGCTCTGAAAAATACGAAGTACGATAAGGAGTTTTCGAGTGCATGGAGTTAACGTCTTTCTGCATTTAAAAGCGTACTTTGTCTATTATTTTTCAAGAGCACAAATAATTTTGAAATATATTTATTACATTTCTTCATAAGATTGTAGTTATAATTGTAAAACACTGAAAATATAACAGTTAAACGGAAGGTAAATAAAATAAGAAAAAAGAAGATACCTTGTACTGTTATTAATCTAAAAGTAAGAAAGAACTTCCTTTTTAACAAAACACGGAAGAGTTCTGGCAAAGATCAACAACGTTACTGAGCAAAAGTGCATTGGTCACAATGTAAATATGTCGAGTAACACGACTTCAGTCGGCTCAACCTACTTACTCGGCCTAACTAACTACTGGAGCTGTTGCCAAAAAATGCGCAACACGTACTACATTCACAGATGCAGATATTTGTATGCAGCGTGTTTGGTTGGAGAGCAAGGCACCGATGCGAGTCAGGCCACGGTTGGTCAGACTTCGATGCTTCTGAGATTACAGCAAGTATTTCACTTCGTCTGTGAACTAACTCTCGATTTGAATTTCAAAGGATGTCGCAAAGTGACTTGAAACAGGTGCATGGGAATCTCCATAGCTCGTAATATTATTCCTTTTATTCCATTCTTGTGTGTTTTATATTTATTTCCTGAATCATTAAAATTACATAGATACTGATGAGAATCATTTATCCTTTGCCATGGCATGGAAGTACTGGTATATTTATTTTACATGAGGCCTTTACGATTCTTAAAACAATTCTTATTTTTACTTAACTTCTGCTTATTCTTAGTTAGGGGGTAGATGGCGAATATGAAGAGATAGAACATGTAGTGAAAGACTTTTAAATACAAAATAGGGACTCATAAGGAAACGTAAACGTGAATTCGTGTACTCTGTCAAAGGATAACAGAATTTGCCCGATAGGGAACCTAACGACCAATGAATTGAAATCCGTTTGTGGTTGCATTTTAACCTCTGATTGTAGCGCAGAAAACAGATAGACGCCGGTAAATACGTGATACCATCCTGTTTACAATGTAATAATGCATTGTAAAGAGAATGAACGCCAGACGATTAGGATACTGCTTGTTCAATCTAGGTCTGCCGGACGGCATCATGTGGAATTATTTACTGCTAATTCGCCAACCCGCAATCCTCAACTTCTGAACCTCTAGTGTCGGAAGATCATTAAATTCTATAGAATCTAGGCCTTCAGAGCGTAATTGCTAGAGCAGATGTAAAATCGTATACTACACTGTGAGGAGATGTCATAAACCGGACACTGTGGCACTTCGAATCACCAGACTCAATGACCATAAAAGAAACTCCATCAGAAAAAGACGTTGGAATAGCTAGGTTGTTTCATCATCTCGGGTTTTGAGGAATTTTCAATTACTGCCCTGTACCTTTCCATCTCAAAGCTTCTTGGAACTGCTTCTTCTGTTATTTCAATTGTTATTATCATCATCATCATCATCATGAGTATTATTATTATTATTATTATTATTATTATTATTATTATTATTATTATTATTATTATTAGTATTAGTATTAGTATTAGTATTAATTTCCCTATTCATGTAGAGTTCACACTTTTTATGTTCATTACATAGTTTTCTGTGACGCACTACTGCGTACTCTAAATACTTGTGTATTATGTTTTGCGAGTATACAGAAGCCCGTGAGCTAATATAAACGAATCACAACACTTCCTAGTTTCAGAAAACACAAAGAGAACACGCAATACTTTTGCAGAAAAGATCTGCAAGAGATAGAACGTTATTGGGAGGTTTGAAGACTGATGGTTGCCAAACCTCGTTGCACGCACACTGATCGAATGGACAAAGGAAGAACAGGAAGAGCGGCGAATCCAAGATTGCTGCAACGTGTCAAAGATCACTTTCCTCGAGGAAGCTCTCTCCCAGTGCTCTGCTCGACCTCGGCAGGAAGCGATTCGATCTCACTCTCGGTCGAAGCTCTCAGTCGGAGTGCGATTCGTCGCGGTTAGGTAGCTATTAGGCACTGCGGGTCGCTTGCGCTTACGGCGCGGTCTCGTATGATGCAGTGTGTGCAGAGACCGACATGCCTCCAATCGAGCTTCTAGTGGCAGAACCACACAGGCTCTACCAACATCGCGGACAGAACAAAGGAAAGGAAGACCGCGCAGGCCGCGCAGAAGAGAGGTAGCCATTATAAAAAGTAGTCACGAAAAGGATGTTACAACGTAGTGGACGAATTTATGGGTGTTCCGCGCAGGACCAAACACATTATCTGTAATATAGCTAAAATGGAGCGTTGCCATAAAGAAATAATACATCTCCTGCGAACCAACCTAAAATGCTACTATCTGCTAACTACAGGGTGTAGAGCGTTAATAATAAACTTACTCGTGTAATGTTCAAACACCTCTCAACATTAATTTGAATATCTACTGAACGTTTGTATTATGAAATCTGAAGAGAAATGATCATCATTTAGAATGTTTTTTACTACAATATACATCAGTGACCATAATTGTATATCTTACTGAAAAGAGTGAAATAAATGCCTTACTTTTCATAAATCAATCTATTACCCCAGAGAGATAGCATTTTGAGATTAGTGCGTAGATGTATTACAGTTTTTAATACAATTTTTCAACGATTTACATAATTCAACGAATAGACTATTTTAAACTATCTTCTTTACATGTTATATTTTGAGGGCAGTAGTCAATTAAAGATTTGTATATTGTTTGTGGTTGACAACCCTTTATTTGAAGATTCGCCTCCGACATAACATTTAATTGTGATTTCTTTACTCTAACATTCTCTCACAGATTTAATTTAAGGCTAATTTAGCAATATTGCGGCAATTTGTATTGTCCTTCGATAACGGAGATTATCTATAAAGTTAATGTTTCAATTGACAGCTCCAAACAATGATGATCCTTTTTGGGAAATTTATTGAGGGAAAAATAGGCTCTTAGGCGTTATAGAACTTTCATTTGGAGCAAAAATTCCGTCTGTCCGTCTTGTCACCAAAAAGTTCCAAATCATCCTGGTGAGCAAGACCTTTCAAAATTGTTAACATAAACTGTTTAAACATTGGTAAAATAAGTTTTTTTCAATCACATTTTGCCGCGAATTTCAAATTTTTAAACTGAAAAAATTTGATTTTAATTTTTTTCACTACCGTCCACATTTTTTAAAACTCAGAAAAATGTATGTTACAGAATGATATAAGACTCATTTTAGGGGAAAAAATTAACACAGTATTCCACCGATATCACGCCGAAAATGAATTTAAAAAATTTATAATTTTTTTCTATAGAAATGTGGCGGCAAAATTCGTTGACAAAAATACCTTCAAATTAAACTATGTTTCCCCGTTTCTGTATTTTTTTTCAGCATGATACACACAATAGAAGCTGAGAAAAAATAAAACATGCAAAACACGTTTCTCGTATCTATGCAACAGATTGCCCTAGGAGGCTGAAGTTTTGTGAATCTACGTCGTTTTGTATTCTCTTTCATATGATCATCGCGATTATCGATTTGGTTTGGGGGCACTTTTCACCGCCTTATTCGGCTGTACCCTTTGCATCGTGAGGTTATGGTTGATGAATCGAAGATTGCAAATGTTCCTGATGATATTACATTCCTCCTAAATCCATTCATTCCTGAGAACGTTTGTCAAAGAAGTACTACAACGTGAAACTGTGTAACAACGATTTCTAAATATAAATTGGGCTGCAGGCCACTTTTTGCCGAACGTATCATGGAGTATCCTAATTGTTATAGTTAAACTGGCATGTAAGTGGTACATTTTAAGAAAATGCGAGTGGTACATTTTCATTTAATTTAAGGAACCAATTGAGAAAGAATCGTACATTAATTAAAACAATTCGTAGCACTTTTGCCAAAATGAATATTTCCCTAAGTTTCTGTATTGGTTCGAGAACCTGCGTGTTTGGTAGGAATTCTTTGAAGTTTAGAGGTAAGTACTTTACGACATGTCCCTGGATAATTTTCAAAATTTTCTCAAAAATGACCACATTTCTTGTAAGAATAGAGTGGAGACAGACGGACAGACTGCGAAAACAGTGACCAACACTTATAAAGATGGTATAGATTCGAGTGTTGAAGGGAGTCCGAGTCCGCTATATTGAAGATAAAGATTTTCCCCCTCAAATGAAATTTATTCCTTAGAATTTATTTTATTTATGTGAAAAACCTTTGTTTGAAAATATGAGTATTTTCTGCGTTGTTTTCGTGAAATATGCGCGATGTAAAGAATATGAAAACTAAGATTCTTTAAAAATATCTCCATTTTTTCTTCAAAAGTTTCGTTACGATAGAAATAAATGGAATTGGAAACGTGACACTTTTAGTATATTCTTTTCTTTTTAACAAAATTTTACAAATGTAATTGTTCGATACATCACTCACATCTTCAATATTTATATTATAAGCGTTTGTTTATTTAATTATTGCATTTGTGAGTTCAAGTGCTTTGAATGATTTCTTATGAAGTTTCTTGAAAACTTAAAAGTTTTCTGAGTAAATGAACTCAAAATTGCGCGTTTTCAGAAACGCTCAAACAACGCTTTTTCAAAAAAGGCTTTAAACTTTTCAATGAAAATTTGCTTACAAAATTTTTGTATGAAATTTTTGAAATCATATTGACTGAAAATTTGAGAAAATGTGAATAAAATTTAGGTGTTGAAAGGTAGCAGCTGAGAAGAGGGTGGGGCAACACCGATAAACTAGCCCAGACTAAAGAGATTAGGACATTAGCTAGTACAAGAAAGCGTGCAATTCTGTAGCACAACTGTTTACTACTGGGGTGATGCTCCGCTCTGGGAGATACCCGGAAGAGGAAACACCCAAGCACAGTGTAGGTCCGCGTCGGATCTCACAAGCCAGCAGGAAAAGTCACGATCCATTACCACCTTCATGGCTGTGACAGGCACTACACTTACGTGGGTAACGAGCTAAGGAGGTGCCGTGCGCAATGAAAAGCGCCCCTGGCGGCGCGCGCGGCGAAAGGGGAGGGCGCGGAGGCGTAAGGCGCGCGGTGGCGGAGAAAGTCGGCGATGATCACCGACGTCGATCCCCAGACAGGGGAGGGTGTGAGGGGAGGGCGGGCAGGGAGAAAAAAAGGACGCGGCGGCAGCGGCGCGCATTGCGCTCCGCGACTGTTCCGGGCGGACTGACCTCCGCCGGCCTCGCCCCACTCGCCGGCCGGCCACGCTGGCGGAGGCGGTGGTGACACAGAACGCGGCGAGGGAGGTCGTGTCGGTTGAGTGGTGGCGGTGGTGGAAGTGGCAACGGTGGTGGTTGTGATGGCGACAGCGTCAGTGGAGGTGGCGGCAGAGGATAGGAGAGACGAAAGATGGATGGGCGTGCTACTGGTCGACGTGGCGGTTGAGTGGCGGTGGTGGGAGTGGCAGTGGAGGTCGTGGCAGCGGTGCAGATCTGTGCTGCTCCCAGTGCTGCTGGGGCGTTGTAGCAGTGATGGTGGTGGAAACAAAGAAGATTGCAGCGATGAAGGCGGTGGCGACAATAACGGTGATGACGTGCTGTGGCGATAATGATGTCGGTGGTGGTGGTGGTGGCAAAGGCGGAGTCGCCAGTGGAATAGCAGCAGCAGCAGCACTGGGGAGGAAGAGGAACGCGACTGGCGCCTTCGCTCATGATGATGAGACCATGATGTAAATGCACATGCTGAAACCGGCTTAGTGACTCGGGTCATGAATTGATGTCACTGCTGGGTGTTTGACTGGGAGGTCCTAGGGTTCCGAAGTGGCATGATTTTCGATACTAGCTACACAGTTGTGGTCGAATTCAGCCGCTGTGAGAAAAATTTCTTCGTGGTTTTCCGGTAATTTTTCGTGGTTGCTCCCATCGACACCAGGCGAATGCCGAAGCAGTACCCTAACAAACGGGTCACGCAGCACGTGCGATCTTTCCTTCCTATTCATTGACCTTTCCTCGCCCTTTACTTAACACAAAAATTACATGTACTACATTACCACATGTTGGAGACCAGTCGAGAGCTTAGAGTTTGCCCGGATGGGTGGCGCTCGATGGTGGGAGATATCTGGTTGGGGAAAACTCTGCAACCCCGAGGGAGAGGATCTTGCCATTCAGTGAATAACACCACAACCTCCCGCGATATAAACATGCACTACACTTACGGGACTAATGACCTTAGCAGTTGACGGGACCAGAAACACTAATCAATCAATAAAGAAACATGCTGAGTTCCCCAAAGTATACATGTAACCCATTTCTTGACCGACGAATGTAGTCAGTATCGAATGCAGATTTCAGTGTATTCCTTGGGATAAATGAATACCGGAAATAATGTTAACGTTATTAATCATGTTATATAAATGCCGTATATTAATTTATAATTTTTTCAATTTGTTTTGAATATATAAAAGAAGGTATGTATGGCGATATGGTATTTTGCCCTGATTGAACCCGACCTAAGCCTCGTTGGCGACGGCTCCACCTGGGTACTACGGCGGCGGCGCTGGTCGCGTTGGAGCAGCTCCGCAGGAAGACCCGTGCGCGCTGACTGAGGCGTAGAAAGCGCGTGGGGCCGGGGGGGGGGGGAGGGGGGCAGGAGTAGGCGCCGGTTACCGGAGGCAAATAGAATGTCCAAGCGGAAGAGCAGGCACAGTAAAACCCACCTTAAACGGCTCCTTTATAAAACGGAAACATTGTCTACCCTTTATTGCTTTCTCTTTCTCTCTCTGTCTCTAACTCTGAGCTACAGCTTTAGGAACAACGCCTCGCCAATTGGAATGCACGGAGAGCTAACTCTTCATTGCAGACTGTACTGTCTCGCAAAAACGAATAGGTATCCATTTTTATTGCTGCAATAAAAATTATGTGTATAATCTTAATTATGAAGTTCGTTCTTTGTACGCAATTTTAACGGATCTTTACCTTTGCTTTTACTGCAATTGAAACATCAGTTTAATAATTGAATTTAAGCAATATAAACCGATTTCGTTGTTACAAATTCAATTTCGTCAGGATTTTAATCCAGTTTACCTCTTTTTGTAGATTAAAGATTTAATCCACTGTTCATTGGCAATTGATGTTGATACAATTATTTATACCAATGGAACGGAAACATTAATTTTCAGAGTCACATTGTTTTAAAGCATTAGTTTCCACAGGAAATCATATCCTTTCTAAATTTATTTTCAGTTTTCCTTGTTTCCCTTAATTGGAAGATAAAAAGAAGAAAATATTATAACATCGTGATTGAAGCAGTCTGAATGTACTCTAAACTGGGAAAATTTTTGTAGCTTTGAGAGTACATTATCAGAAAATATCCTACCATCATTTCCTGGGAAATAATTTTGTCAGGTACCAAACAAAAGGCAAGGTGTATTAACAAACAAAATGGTTTCGGAAGTGAAATAAATGAAGTACACAGTAATGTAAAGTCAAATGCGAGATTCCCACGACAAGAAAGGTTACAACATAATAAGCAATCCTCCGCAGTTTCGCTCCTGAAAATTCATGGTATCTTCTCTTCAACACAATGACCTACCTTGGCATTTGATCAGGCCGTTTCTCATGCAGTGCGTTTCCACGGCGCTTCTCCGAATCCCGCTCCCAACGTTCGTGAAGGAAATTTGCGAGTCGGTCGTCCGAAGCAGGTGACAGTCGTAAAACGGAGTGGGAAGATGAGAGCGACAGTAGCGCCTCGTTGGGAGTGCCGGGCCCGGGAGGGAGTGGGTGGGGCGGGGGGGGGGGCGGAACGGAGACGACGGAGGGCCGAGGTCATGGCGGAGCGCTAGTCGCTTTCGCTTGGCTCCTGGCCGCCGCCGCCGCCGCCGCCGGAGAAAAGACGCTGCCGCTCAGCGCATCCACAAGTTACTTCCTGTACGGCACCGCCGCGTGCTGGGCTCGTCTGCGCCTCGCCTCGCCGCGCCGCGGGTCGCGGGTTCGTGCGGCGCGGGGCCGACTTTCTGCCGGCGTTGGCCGCGAGTGCGCTAATGCGCGAAAGGGCGCTAGGGTTCGCGGCGGATTTCACTCGCGCGCCGGAGGTGCACGTCCGTTGGAAGAGCGTCTTCCTCTTCGGCTCTGCCGCGGGGACCGGGTTCACATCCGCGTACCTGCAGCTGCTGAGATCGCTCAGAGGACGTGGCCGCTGTTTCTACAATGTATATGACCGGGGTTCGAACATTCTAGTGGTAAGCTGATAGGATTGGAAATTTTTCGTTTCTTGGATGACAGGAGTATCCCAATAAACGCGCCATGGACTTCTCGCGATCTTCTCTTCCTTCTTTTTTTGTACCGTGAGCGGTAGCTCAGTGCATCAACTGTGGCATTGCAGCGCCCCTGACCGGGAAGTCCTAGGTTCGAGTCCTGACGGCAGCAGATTTTTGACACTAGCTTTTCAGCTAGGCCGAATTCAGTCGCTGTCTGGAGGAGAATTCTAGCGGCCGGCTGCTGTGATCGGTAGTTTCCCGTGGTTTCTCCGATCAAGACCAGGCGAATGCCGGAGCAGTACCCTTCCAAACGGGCCACGGACCGCGCGCGATCTGGCCTTCCTTGTCCTCTCCTTATCCCTTACACACACTAACACAAGCACTACACTACCACATATTCCGGGAGACCGGTCGGGAGCTCAGAGCTTGTCCCGGCTGGGGCGGTGCCCCACTGGTCGGAGAGTCTTGATTAGGGGCAAACCCCACTAGCCGACGGTATGTCGGCACCGGGTCTCGCCGTCATCTCCCGAGAAAAAAACATGCATTACACTAACGGGACCAATGACCAAAGCAATTGACGCGCCCGGAAACACGAACAAATCAATCAATTTTTGTTGTTGTCATTTAAGGTCGTATTAACATCTAGGTCATTAGCGACCACTATTGGAGTTAACGTTATGTTAACTGTGAAGACAAAACGATATGAGGATGATGAGGGGTGAAATAACACAAATACAACCATGCCCGAGGCGGGACTCGGACCCCCGACCCTTCGGTCCGAGATCGCTACGACACTCCTGCCTTAGCGATCTCGGCCAGCGGATCGGCTCTCTTCCTCTTTGTTCCCTCCTATCGTCTTACGCTCTCTCTCCCTCTTACATTCATATACTATCACACGTGTCTGGAAACCAATTAGAAACTTAGAGCCCGTACTGTTAGGGGTGGTGCCTCGCTGGAGGTGATTCCTGGAGGGGAACCCCACAACCTGTAGGTCGGTGCCTTATTTCATGTTCCAGAGGGGAAGCAACGCCGCCTCCACCCGTGATATAACATGCAGTACATTTTCGGGACTAATGATTATTGTTGTTAACGCGATCGGAAATATTATATCATAACTCTGGGCTAGATATATTTTGCTGACTTTAAGCTAACAGATGATTTTTATTGATTTTGGGATGCTGAATACAGAAATTCTATTATATCCATTATATTCAGTTATTTTTTAAATGACGATTTTAAATATTTTCTACTGTTACAGGTTCCTGTATTAATTGCATTGCTGTCGGTCGATCATGAACCACAATATTGCACCATCACATAGCATTTGTTTCACGAAATAGAAATGTTACTAATATTTGTTTTGTTAAAAAAAAACAACTTAGTGTATTTTTTTGTTAGATATTCCTATGACAACTGCCATTTGTGGAAAGTGTAAAAATGACCCAAAAATATTTGTCTACATTTTTGGCAATTTACCACTCCAAAACGATGGACAACAAATTGTCGCGTGGCCGCAAACAGCTGGCGCCCGCGTAAGCATATTGCGTAGCTCCGCCTCGGAATGAGCGTTCAGCAGTAAAGGGCTATAAAACAGCTTGACCTCCGCTTAGCGGGGGGACGAATGCTACTCGTGAGCTCGTCGTCCGTGTGCACGGACCTTCCACTCCTCCGTCGGTTCAGATCGGCCCTAACTGGCCCTGCCGATGTCCCTTCAACCCTCCATCGGTTCAGATCGGCCCTAACTGGCCCTGCCGATGTCCCTTCACCCCTCCATCGGTTCAGATCGGCCCTAACTGGCCCTGCCGACACTCCTCCACGTCGCTAGTTCAGATCGTCCTTCCGGGGTCCTGCTAGCAGCTTTCCGCCCTCTCCCCTGACCGCTGTGCACTTCGTGCGTCGCTAACTCGTCTGATGGCCGCTGCAAAGTGTTTCTTCCGGAGAACAGTCCTTGCCGAGGCTGGACTACGTCAGGTGCCAGTAAGGTGTATAGCATGTCCTCCCCTCCGCGTTCGGCTGCCTCCGCTTGCTTGCACGACGTAGCAAGCAGGTCGTAAGGGAACCGCGCGGAAGGTGAAGGCGACGTATTTTGGCCTTTTCTGTTGGTGAGGTCGCTGTTCGCCTCTCGGTCGGTGCCGTGCAGGCTGCGCGGCGCCTTCGGACCCAGTGCCCTTGCAAGCGCGATGCCGAGCACCTCCGGAACCCTGGTTTGTGTTGGTGTCGCACGGTTTTCCGCCGAGCGATTCGGACGCAGGGTGCAAGGAGGTGTCGCCGCAAAAAAACACACAAGCGTCGGTTCAAATAGAACGCACGGAAGCGGCGAATATGCTTGAGAGCGGGAGGGAACTCGGGGACGCGTAGGAGTGGGCGTAGGAGACGGGTTCGGCAGTTAAATTCTGGCTAACGTATTTGGCGTGGGCGTGCCAGCGGAGGTCACTGTCAAGCAACACACCAAGATATTTCGCGGTCTTTTGCCAAGGTAGTTGTGCGCCTTCCAAGCTCACGACTTCATCGCGGTCGGCTCTGTGTCCAGTGATGTTGACGGTTATGCAATTTGTATGTCTCAGTCATTCGGGAAGCTCGGGGAGGGAATCGTTCAGGTAACTCACTTATTTACTTCTGTTCTACCATCTTCGTTTAAAAAGCGAAGTCATCCGTAAATATACGTAGTCCGCAATATTCAATAACCAATGTTGTATTTCTTTCTACTGGTAGCATTGCGTCGTTGACGTACACGCTGAAAAGGTTCGGGAAGAGTTGTCCTCCAGCACGCCCACTAGTGACAACTGTGCGCCATTGACATGAACCTTGAATCGTCCATCTGCCGTGAAGCTAGTGATTAGTCTGACGTAGCAGTCGCTGATTCCGATGTCTGCAAGAAACGCGAACTCACCCTCGTACCATACAGAATCGAAAGCCGACCGCATATCTAGAAAAACCACTGGTAAATTCTGCCATCTTTCCAGGGAGAAATCGACCTCGGTGCAGAGCCGGGTCAGTTGTTGTGAGGATCTGAGACTAAATCGAAACCCGAATTGCTCATATCTAAGAAGCTTAAGGTGCCGTATTTCCCATTGCAAGCGCTCCGGGATCAGGAGCTCGAAAGATTTCGCAAGAAGCGAGAGGAGACAAATAGATCTGTAACCGCTCGGAAGAAGTAGGTTCTTGTGGATCCAAATAGAATGCACAGAAGCGATGAATATGCAGCGCTTGATAGCGGGATGGAAGTCGGGGTCGCGCAGGAGTGGGCAGTAGGCATGTTCTTGGGAATCATGCATAGTGTTGGAATTTTTCACGTTCTGGGAAAATATCCTAGGACTAGGTACTCGTTTAGGAGCTCCCACAGGAACTCCGCCCCGTCGGCACCGAGCGCGCGGAGCTGGCGGCTGTTATATCGTCCGTCCCGCATGCCTTGCGCGTTCTGATGTGGCGCAGCGCTTCGCGGAGCTCCCTTGCCGTCACGCGCCGCACCAAGTTGCTCGGACCGGTGTCAGGTAGTCTCGCAAGCTTGCGAGTGTCCTGACCTCTGAGTCTGCCGGACTGGAATGGGCGAAACTGTCGTTCAAGTGACTTTACGAACAGTTCTCCTTTCGCGGCGTCATCGCATACGTTTCGGCTGCGGAACCGGGCGGCTGAATTGCCGTGGTGACGCGGGCCGAGTGGTTTACTCCCGCCTTGCGGCCCAGCGCTTTGAATAATCCCCAGAGGTTTCTTTCACGAAGATTGCAATCATCGATAGTGTGCGACAATTTTGCGATTCTCTCGACTTGTAGAGAATTACGCAATTCTCTACCAAGAGCTCACGCCCGCGCTCCGTCCACGGGATCGCCGTAGCAGCGGCATCATTTGTAGAATATTTGATCCATTTCCACTTGTCAGTTCCAGAAACTAAGAATGTTACCGGCCTGAGATTGGAAGCTAGATACGATATTGAGAGATCAGCTGCGCAATCGATTCCTTTCGCGATCTCAAGGTCGATAAAACCAGCATTTCCAGCCGACAGGTAGAGGTTGAGTTCTTTTGGGGAGCAAACTTTTACGGCATGACTCGTCGCAATGTTATTGGAGAAACGGATACCGTTGTGTTTGGCACCGAGCCTGCCCCACCGTCTGTTCCTTGCAATAAAGTCCCCTAAATTGAGGACTTTAGTATCTAACGCGAATATCGCATCGAAACAGG